>NW_003117049.1:0-14984 GCF_000003605.2 Saccoglossus kowalevskii
CTATGTGACCACATGCTTTCCCTGCAACACAAATTGGCCTATGTGACCACTTGCTTTCCTTGCTTCACAAATTGGCCTATGTGACCACTTGCTTTCCATGCAAACACAGATTGGCCTATGTGACCACATGCTTTCCATGCGAACACAGATTGGCCTATGTTACCACATGCTTTCCATGCAACACAGATTGGCCTATGTGACCACATGCTTTCCATGCAACACAGATTGGCTTATGTGACCACATGCTTTCCATGCAAACACATATTGGCTTATGTGACCACATGCTTTCCATGCAAACACATATTGGCCTATGTGACCACATGCTTTCCATGCAACACACATTGCCCTATGTGACCACATGCTTTCCATGCAAACACATATTGGCCTATGTGACCACATGCTTTCCATGCAACACACATTGGCCTATGTGACCACATGCTTTCCATGTGAACACAGATTGGTTTATGTGACCACATGCTTTCTATGTGAACACAGATTGGCCTATGTGACCACATGCTTTCCATGCAAACACAGATTGGCTATGTGACCACATGCTTTCCATGCAAACACAGATTGGCCTATGTGACCACATGCTTTCCATGCAACACAGATTGGCCTATGTGACCACATGCTTTCCATGCAAACACAGATTGGCCTATGTGACCACATGCTTTCCATGCAACACAGATTGGCCTATGTGACCACATGCTTTCCATGCAACACAGATTGGCCTATGTGACCACATGCTTTCCATGCAAACACAGATTGGCCTATGTGACCACATGCTTTCCATGCAAACACAGATTGGCCTATGTGACCACATGCTTTCCATGCAACACAGATTGGCCTATGTGACCACATGCTTTCCATGCAAACACAGATTGGCCTATGTGACCACATGCTTTCCATGCAACACAGATTGGCCTATGTGACCACATGCTTTCCATGCAAACACAGATTGGCCTATGTGACCACATGCTTTCCATGCAACACAGATTGGCCTATGTGACCACATGCTTTCCATGCAAACACAGATTGGCCTATGTGACCACATGCTTTCCATGCAACACAGATTGGCCTATGTGACCACATGCTTTCCATGCAAACACAGATTGGCCTATGTGACCACATGCTTTCCATGTGAACACAGATTGGCCTATGTGACCACATGCTTTCCATGCAACACAGATTGGCCTATGTGACCACATGCTTTCCATGCGACCACAAATTGGCCTATGTGACCACATGCTTTCCATGCAAACGCAGATTGGCCTATGTGACCACATGCTTTCCATGCAACACAGATTGGCCTATGTGACCACATGCTTTCCATGCAACACAGATTGGCCTATGTGACCACATGCTTTCCATGCAACACAGATTGGCCTATGTGACCACATGCTTTCCATGCAACACAGATTGGCCTATGTGACCACATGCTTTCCATGCAACACAGATTGGCCTATGTGACCACATGCTTTCCATGCAACACAGATTGGCCTATGTGACCACATGCTTTCCATGCAACACAGATTGGCCTATGTGACCACATGCTTTCCATGCGACCACAAATTGGCCTATGTGACCACATGCTTTCCATGCGACCACAAATTGGCCTATGTGACCACATGCTTTCCATGCAAACACAGATTGGCCTATGTGACCACATGCTTTCCATGCAACACAGATTGGCCTATGTGACCACATGCTTTCCATGCAAACACAGATTGGCCTATGTGACCACATGCTTTCCATGCAACACAGATTGGCCTATGTGACCACATGCTTTCCATGCAAACACAGATTGGCCTATGTGACCACATGCTTTCCATGTGAACACAGATTGGCCTATGTGACCACATGCTTTCCATGCAACACAGATTGGCCTATGTGACCACATGCTTTCCATGCGACCACAAATTGGCCTATGTGACCACATGCTTTCCATGCAAACGCAGATTGGCCTATGTGACCACATGCTTTCCATGCAACACAGATTGGCCTATGTGACCACATGCTTTCCATGCAACACAGATTGGCCTATGTGACCACATGCTTTCCATGCAACACAGATTGGCCTATGTGACCACATGCTTTCCATGCAACACAGATTGGCCTATGTGACCACATGCTTTCCATGCAACACAGATTGGCCTATGTGACCACATGCTTTCCATGCAAACACAGATTGGCTTATGTGACCACATGCTTTCCATGCAACACAGATTGGCCTATGTGACCACATGCTTTCCATGCAAACACAGATTGGCCTATGTGACCACATGCTTTCCATGCAAACACAGATTGGCTTATGTGACCACATGCTTTCCATGCGAACACAGATTGGCTTATGTGACCACATGCTTTCCATGCGAACACAGATTGGCCTATGTGACCACATGCTTTCCATGCAACACAGATTGGCCTATGTGACCACATGCTTTCCATGCAAACACAGATTGGCCTATGTGACCACATGCTTTCCATGCAACACAGATTGGCCTATGTGACCACATGCTTTCCATGTGAACACAGATTGGTTTATGTGACCACATGCTTTCTATGTGAACACAGATTGGCCTATGTGACCACATGCTTTCCATGCAACACAGATTGGCCTATGTGACCACATGCTTTCCATGCAACACAGATTGGCCTATGTGACCACATGCTTTCCATGCAACACAGATTGGCCTATGTGACCACATGCTTTCCATGCAACACAGATTGGCCTATGTGACCACATGCTTTCCATGCAACACAGATTGGCCTATGTGACCACATGCTTTCCATGCAAACACAGATTGGCTTATGTGACCACATGCTTTCCATGCAAACACAGATTGGCCTATGTGACCACATGCTTTCCACGCAAACACAGATTGGCCTATGTGACCACATGCTTTCCATGCAAACACAGATTGGCCTATGTGACCACATGCTTTCCATGCAAACACAGATTGGCCTATGTGACCACATGCTTTCCATGCAACACAGATTGGCCTATGTGACCACATGCTTTCCATGCAAACACAGATTGGCCTATGTGACCACATGCTTTCCATGCAACACAGATTGGCCTATGTGACCACATGCTTTCCATGCAACACAGATTGGCTTATGTGACCACATGCTTTCCATGCAACACAGATTGGCCTATGTGACCACATGCTTTCCATGCAAACACAGATTGGCTTATGTGACCACATGCTTTCCATGCAAACACAGATTGGCCTATGTGACCACATGCTTTCCATGCAACACAGATTGGCCTATGTGACCACATGCTTTCCATGCAAACACAGATTGGCCTATGTGACCACATGCTTTCCATGCAAACACAGATTGGCCTATGTGACCACATGCTTTCCATGCAACACAGATTGGCCTATGTGACCACATGCTTTCCATGCAAACACAGATTGGCCTATGTGACCACATGCTTTCCATGCAACACAGATTGGCCCTATGTGACCACATGCTTTCCATGCAACACAGATTGGCCTATGTGACCACATGCTTTCCATGCAAACACAGATTGGCCTATGTGACCACATGCTTTCCATGCAAACACAGATTGGCCTATGTGACCACATGCTTTCCATGCAACACAGATTGGCCTATGTGACCACATGCTTTCCATGCAACACAGATTGGCCTATGTGACCACATGCTTTCCATGCAACACAGATTGGCTTATGTGACCACATGCTTTCCATGCAACACAGATTGGCTTATGTGACCACATGCTTTCCATGCAACACAGATTGGCCTATGTGACCACATGCTTTCCATGCAACACAGATTGGCCTATGTGACCACATGCTTTCCATGCAAACACAGATTGGCCTATGTGACCACATGCTTTCCATGCAACACAGATTGGCCTATGTGACCACATGCTTTCCATGCAAACACAGATTGGCCTATGTGACCACATGCTTTCCATGCAACACAGATTGGCCTATGTGACCACATGCTTTCCATGCAAACACAGATTGGCTTATTCGACCACATGCTTTCCATGCAACACAGATTGGCCTATGTGACCACATGCTTTCCATGCAACACAGATTGGCTTATGTGACCACATGCTTTCCATGCAAACACAGATTGGCCTATGTGACCACATGCTTTCCATGCGAACACAGATTGGCCTATGTGACCACATGCTTTCCATGCAACACAGATTGGCCTATGTGACCACATGCTTTCCATGCAACACAGATTGGCCTATGTGACCACATGCTTTCCATGCAAACACAGATTGGCCTATGTGACCACATGCTTTCCATGCAACACAGATTGGCCTATGTGACCACATGTTTTCCATGCAAACACAGATTGGCCTATGTGACCACATGCTTTCCATGCAAACACAGATTGGCCTATGTGACCACATGCTTTCCATGCAACACAGATTGGCCTATGTGACCACATGCTTTCCATGTGAACACAGATTGGCCTATGTGACCACATGCTTTCCATGCGACCAGTGATTGGCTTATTCGACCACATGCTTTCCATGCAAACACAGATTGGCCTATGTGACCACATGCTTTCCATGCAAACACAGATTGGCTTATGTGACCACATGCTTTCCATGCGAACACAGATTGGCCTATGTGACCACATGCTTTCCATGCAAACACAGATTGGCCTATGTGACCACATGCTTTCCATGCAAACACAGATTGGCCTATGTGACCACATGCTTTCCATGCGACCAGTGATTGGCTTATTCGACCACATGCTTTCCATGGAAACACAGATTGGCCTATGTGACCACATGCTTTCCATGCAAACACAGATTGGCTTATGTGACCACATGCTTTCCATGCAAACACAGATTGGCCTATGTGACCACATGCTTTCCATGCAACACAGATTGGCCTATGTGACCACATGCTTTCCATGCAACACAGATTGGCCTATGTGACCACATGCTTTCCATGCAACACAGATTGGCCTATGTGACCACATGCTTTCCATGCAAACACAGATTGGCTTATGTGACCACATGCTTTCCATGCAAACACAGATTGGCCTATGTGACCACATGCTTTCCATGCAAACACAGATTGGCCTATGTGACCACATGCTTTCCATGCGAACACAGCTTGGCTTATTCGACTACATGCTTTCCATGCAAACACAGATTGGCCTATGTGACCACATGCTTTCCATGCAAACACAGATTGGCCTATGTGACCACATGCTTTCCATGCAAACACAGATTGGCCTATGTGACCACATGCTTTCCATGCAAACACAGATTGGCCTATGTGACCACATGCTTTCCATGCAAACACAGATTGGCCTATGTGACCACATGCTTTCCATGCAAACACAGATTGGCCTATGTGACCACATGCTTTCCATGCAAACACAGATTGGCCTATGTGACCACATGCTTTCCATGCGAACACAGATTGGCTTATTCGACCACATGCTTTCCATGCAAACACAGATTGGCCTATGTGACCACATGCTTTCCATGCAAACACAGATTGGCCTATGTGACCACATGCTTTCCATGCAACACAGATTGGCCTATGTGACCACATGCTTTCCATGCAACACAGATTGGCTTATGTGACCACATGCTTTCCATGCAACACAGATTGGCTTATTCGACCACATGCTTTCCATGCAACACAGATTGGCTTATTCGACCACATGCTTTCCATGCAAACACAGATTGGCCTATGTGACCACATGCTTTCCATGCAAACACAGATTGGCCTATGTGACCACATGCTTTCCATGCAACACAGATTGGCCTATGTGACCACATGCTTTCCACGCAAACACAGATTGGCCTATGTGACCACATGCTTTCCATGCAAACACAGATTGGCCTATGTGACCACATGCTTTCCATGCAAACACAGATTGGCCTATGTGACCACATGCTTTCCATGCAACACAGATTGGCCTATGTGACCACATGTTTTCCATGCAAACACAGATTGGCCTATGTGACCACATGCTTTCCATGCAAACACAGATTGGCCTATGTGACCACATGCTTTCCATGCAACACAGATTGGCCTATGTGACCACATGCTTTCCATGTGAACACAGATTGGCCTATGTGACCACATGCTTTCCATGCGACCAGTGATTGGCTTATTCGACCACATGCTTTCCATGCAAACACAGATTGGCCTATGTGACCACATGCTTTCCATGCAACACAGATTGGCCTATGTGACCACATGCTTTCCACGCAAACACAGATTGGCCTATGTGACCACATGCTTTCCATGCAAACACAGATTGGCCTATGTGACCACATGCTTTCCATGCAAACACAGATTGGCCTATGTGACCACATGCTTTCCATGCAACACAGATTGGCCTATGTGACCACATGTTTTCCATGCAAACACAGATTGGCCTATGTGACCACATGCTTTCCATGCAAACACAGATTGGCCTATGTGACCACATGCTTTCCATGCAACACAGATTGGCCTATGTGACCACATGCTTTCCATGTGAACACAGATTGGCCTATGTGACCACATGCTTTCCATGCGACCAGTGATTGGCTTATTCGACCACATGCTTTCCATGCAAACACAGATTGGCCTATGTGACCACATGCTTTCCATGCAAACACAGATTGGCTTATGTGACCACATGCTTTCCATGCGAACACAGATTGGCCTATGTGACCACATGCTTTCCATGCAAACACAGATTGGCCTATGTGACCACATGCTTTCCATGCAAACACAGATTGGCCTATGTGACCACATGCTTTCCATGCGACCAGTGATTGGCTTATTCGACCACATGCTTTCCATGCAAACACAGATTGGCCTATGTGACCACATGCTTTCCATGCAAACACAGATTGGCCTATGTGACCACATGCTTTCCATGCAAACACAGATTGGCTTATTCGACCACATGCTTTCCATGCAAACACAGATTGGCCTATGTGACCACATGCTTTCCATGCAAACACAGATTGGCCTATGTGACCACATGCTTTCCATGCGAACACAGATTGGCTTATTCGACCACATGCTTTCCATGCAAACACAGATTGGCCTATGTGACCACATGCTTTCCATGCAAACACAGATTGGCCTATGTGACCACATGCTTTCCATGCAAACACAGATTGGCCTATGTGGCCACATGCTTTCCATGCGAACACAGATTGGCTTATTCGACCACATGCTTTCCATGCAAACACAGATTGGCCTATGTGACCACATGCTTTCCATGCAAACACAGATTGGCCTATGTGACCACATGCTTTCCATGCAAACACAGATTGGCCTATGTGACCACATGCTTTCCATGCAAACACAGATTGGCCTATGTGACCACATGCTTTCCATGCAAACACAGATTGGCCTATGTGACCACATGCTTTCCATGCAAACACAGATTGGCCTATGTGACCACATGCTTTCCATGCAAACACAGATTGGCCTATGTGACCACATGCTTTCCATGCGAACACAGATTGGCTTATTCGACCACATGCTTTCCATGCAAACACAGATTGGCCTATGTGACCACATGCTTTCCATGCAAACACAGATTGGCCTATGTGACCACATGCTTTCCATGCAACACAGATTGGCCTATGTGACCACATGCTTTCCATGCAACACAGATTGGCTTATGTGACCACATGCTTTCCATGCAACACAGATTGGCTTATTCGACCACATGCTTTCCATGCAAACACAGATTGGCCTATGTGACCACATGCTTTCCATGCAAACACAGATTGGCCTATGTGACCACATGCTTTCCATGCAAACACAGATTGGCCTATGTGACCACATGCTTTCCATGCGAACACAGATTGGCTTATGTGACCACATGCTTTCCATGCAAACACAGATTGGTTTATGTGACCACATGCTTTCCATGCGAACACAGATTGGCTTATTCGACCACATGCTTTCCATGCAACACAGATTGGCCTATGTGACCACATGCTTTCCATGCGAACACAGATTGGCCTATGTGACCACATGCTTTCCATCCGAACACAGATTGGCTTATGTGACCACATGCTTTCCATGCAACACAGATTGGCCTATGTGACCACATGCTTTCCATGCAACACAGATTGGCCTATGTGACCACATGCTTTCCATGTGAACACAGATTGGCCTATGTGACCACATGCTTTCCATGCAACACAGATTGGCCTATGTGACCACATGCTTTCCATGCAACACAGATTGGCCTATGTGACCACATGCTTTCCATGCAAACACAGATTGGCCTATGTGACCACATGCTTTCCATGCAAACACAGATTGGCTTATGTGACCACATGCTTTCCATGCGAACACAGATTGGCTTATGTGACCACATGCTTTCCATGCGAACACAGATTGGCCTATGTGACCACATGCTTTCCATGCAACACAGATTGGCCTATGTGACCACATGCTTTCCATGCAAACACAGATTGGCCTATGTGACCACATGCTTTCCATGCAACACAGATTGGCCTATGTGACCACATGCTTTCCATGTGAACACAGATTGGTTTATGTGACCACATGCTTTCTATGTGAACACAGATTGGCCTATGTGACCACATGCTTTCCATGCAACACAGATTGGCCTATGTGACCACATGCTTTCCATGCAACACAGATTGGCCTATGTGACCACATGCTTTCCATGCAACACAGATTGGCCTATGTGACCACATGCTTTCCATGCAACACAGATTGGCCTATGTGACCACATGCTTTCCATGCAACACAGATTGGCCTATGTGACCACATGCTTTCCATGCAACACAGATTGGCCTATGTGACCACATGCTTTCCATGCAACACAGATTGGCCTATGTGACCACATGCTTTCCATGCAAACACAGATTGGCTTATGTGACCACATGCTTTCCATGCAAACACAGATTGGCCTATGTGACCACATGCTTTCCATGCAAACACAGATTGGCCTATGTGACCACATGCTTTCCATGCGAACACAGCTTGGCTTATTCGACTACATGCTTTCCATGCAAACACAGATGGCCTATGTGACACATGCTTTCCACGCAAACACAGATTGGCCTATGTGACCACATGCTTTCCATGCAAACACAGATTGGCCTATGTGACCACATGCTTTCCATGCAAACACAGATTGGCCTATGTGACCACATGCTTTCCATGCAACACAGATTGGCCTATGTGACCACATGCTTTCCATGCAAACACAGATTGGCCTATGTGACCACATGCTTTCCATGCAACACAGATTGGCCTATGTGACCACATGCTTTCCATGCAACACAGATTGGCTTATGTGACCACATGCTTTCCATGCAACACAGATTGGCCTATGTGACCACATGCTTTCCATGCAAACACAGATTGGCTTATGTGACCACATGCTTTCCATGCAAACACAGATTGGCCTATGTGACCACATGCTTTCCATGCAAACACAGATTGGCCTATGTGACCACATGCTTTCCATGCAAACACAGATTGGCCTATGTGACCACATGCTTTCCATGCGACCAGTGATTGGCTTATTCGACCACATGCTTTCCATGCAAACACAGATTGGCCTATGTGACCACATGCTTTCCATGCAAACACAGATTGGCCTATGTGACCACATGCTTTCCATGCAAACACAGATTGGCTTATTCGACCACATGCTTTCCATGCAAACACAGATTGGCCTATGTGACCACATGCTTTCCATGCAAACACAGATTGGCCTATGTGACCACATGCTTTCCATGCGAACACAGATTGGCTTATTCGACCACATGCTTTCCATGCAAACACAGATTGGCCTATGTGACCACATGCTTTCCATGCAAACACAGATTGGCCTATGTGACCACATGCTTTCCATGCAAACACAGATTGGCCTATGTGACCACATGCTTTCCATGCGAACACAGATTGGCTTATTCGACCACATGCTTTCCATGCAAACACAGATTGGCCTATGTGACCACATGCTTTCCATGCAAACACAGATTGGCCTATGTGACCACATGCTTTCCATGCAAACACAGATTGGCCTATGTGACCACATGCTTTCCATGCAAACACAGATTGGCCTATGTGACCACATGCTTTCCATGCAAACACAGATTGGCCTATGTGACCACATGCTTTCCATGCAAACACAGATTGGCCTATGTGACCACATGCTTTCCATGCAAACACAGATTGGCCTATGTGACCACATGCTTTCCATGCGAACACAGATTGGCTTATTCGACCACATGCTTTCCATGCAAACACAGATTGGCCTATGTGACCACATGCTTTCCATGCAAACACAGATTGGCCTATGTGACCACATGCTTTCCATGCAACACAGATTGGCCTATGTGACCACATGCTTTCCATGCAACACAGATTGGCTTATGTGACCACATGCTTTCCATGCAACACAGATTGGCTTATTCGACCACATGCTTTCCATGCAAACACAGATTGGCCTATGTGACCACATGCTTTCCATGCAAACACAGATTGGCCTATGTGACCACATGCTTTCCATGCAAACACAGATTGGCCTATGTGACCACATGCTTTCCATGCAAACACAGATTGGCCTATGTGACCACATGCTTTCCATGCAAACACAGATTGGCCTATGTGACCACATGCTTTCCATGCAACACAGATTGGCCTATGTGACCACATGCTTTCCATGCAAACACAGATTGGCCTATGTGACCACATGCTTTCCATGCAACACAGATTGGCCTATGTGACCACATGCTTTCCATGCGAACACAGATTGGCTTATGTGACCACATGCTTTCCATGCAAACACAGATTGGTTTATGTGACCACATGCTTTCCATGCGAACACAGATTGGCTTATTCGACCACATGCTTTCCATGCAACACAGATTGGCCTATGTGACCACATGCTTTCCATGCGAACACAGATTGGCCTATGTGACCACATGCTTTCCATCCGAACACAGATTGGCTTATGTGACCACATGCTTTCCATGCAACACAGATTGGCCTATGTGACCACATGCTTTCCATGCAACACAGATTGGCCTATGTGACCACATGCTTTCCATGTGAACACAGATTGGCCTATGTGACCACATGCTTTCCATGCAACACAGATTGGCCTATGTGACCACATGCTTTCCATGCAACACAGATTGGCCTATGTGACCACATGCTTTCCATGCAAACACAGATTGGCCTATGTGACCACATGCTTTCCATGCGAACACAGATTGGCCTATGTTACCACATGCTTTCCATGCAACACAGATTGGCCTATGTGACCACATGCTTTCCATGCAACACAGATTGGCTTATGTGACCACATGCTTTCCATGCGAACACAGATTGGCTTATGTGACCACATGCTTTCCATGCGAACACAGATTGGCCTATGTGACCACATGCTTTCCATGCAACACAGATTGGCCTATGTGACCACATGCTTTCCATGCAAACACAGATTGGCCTATGTGACCACATGCTTTCCATGCAACACAGATTGGCCTATGTGACCACATGCTTTCCATGTGAACACAGATTGGTTTATGTGACCACATGCTTTCTATGTGAACACAGATTGGCCTATGTGACCACATGCTTTCCATGCAACACAGATTGGCCTATGTGACCACATGCTTTCCATGCAACACAGATTGGCCTATGTGACCACATGCTTTCCATGCAACACAGATTGGCCTATGTGACCACATGCTTTCCATGCAACACAGATTGGCCTATGTGACCACATGCTTTCCATGCAACACAGATTGGCCTATGTGACCACATGCTTTCCATGCAACACAGATTGGCCTATGTGACCACATGCTTTCCATGCAACACAGATTGGCCTATGTGACCACATGCTTTCCATGCAAACACAGATTGGCTTATGTGACCACATGCTTTCCATGCAAACACAGATTGGCCTATGTGACCACATGCTTTCCACGCAAACACAGATTGGCCTATGTGACCACATGCTTTCCATGCAAACACAGATTGGCCTATGTGACCACATGCTTTCCATGCAAACACAGATTGGCCTATGTGACCACATGCTTTCCATGCAACACAGATTGGCCTATGTGACCACATGCTTTCCATGCAAACACAGATTGGCCTATGTGACCACATGCTTTCCATGCAACACAGATTGGCCTATGTGACCACATGCTTTCCATGCAACACAGATTGGCTTATGTGACCACATGCTTTCCATGCAACACAGATTGGCCTATGTGACCACATGCTTTCCATGCAAACACAGATTGGCTTATGTGACCACATGCTTTCCATGCAAACACAGATTGGCCTATGTGACCACATGCTTTCCATGCAAACACAGATTGGCCTATGTGACCACATGCTTTCCATGCAAACACAGATTGGCCTATGTGACCACATGCTTTCCATGCAAACACAGATTGGCTTATGTGACCACATGCTTTCCATGCGAACACAGATTGGCCTATGTGACCACATGCTTTCCATGCGAACACAGATTGGCTTATGTGACCACATGCTTTCCATGCAACACAGATTGGCTTATGTGACCACATGCTTTCCATGCAAACACAGATTGGCCTATGTGACCACATGCTTTCCATGCGAACACAGATTGGCTTATGTGACCACATGCTTTCCATGCAACACAGATTGGCCTATGTGACCACATGCTTTCCATGCAAACACAGATTGGCCTATGTGACCACATGCTTTCCATGCAAACACAGATTGGCCTATGTGACCACATGCTTTCCATGCAAACACAGATTGGCCTATGTGACCACATGCTTTCCATGCAAACACAGATTGGCCTATGTGACCACATGCTTTCCATGCAAACACAGATTGGCCTATGTGACCACATGCTTTCCATGCAACACAGATTGGCCTATGTGACCACATGCTTTCCATGCAACACAGATTGGCCTATGTGACCACATGCTTTCCATGCAACACAGATTGGCCTATGTGACCACATGCTTTCCATGCAAACACAGATTGGCCTATGTGACCACATGCTTTCCATGCAACACAGATTGGCCTATGTGACCACATGCTTTTCCATGCAACACAGATTGGCCTATGTGACCACATGCTTTCCATGCAAACACAGATTGGCCTATGTGACCACATGCTTTTCCATGCAACACAGATTGGCCTATGTGAACAACATGCTTTCCATGCGACCACAAATTGGCCTATGTGACCACATGCAAACACAGATTGGCCTATGTGACCACATGCTTTCCATGCAAACACAGATTGGCCTATGTGACCACATGCTTTTCCATGCAAACACAGATTGGCCTATGTGACCACATGCTTTCCATGCAACACAGATTGGCCTATGTGACCACATGCTTTCCATGCAACACAGATTGGCTTATGTGACCACATGCTTTCCATGCAACACAGATTGGCCTATGTGACCACATGCTTTCCATGCAACACAGATTGGCCTATGTGACCACATGCTTTCCATGCAACACAGATTGGCCTATGTGACCACATGCTTTCCATGCAACACAGATTGGCCTATGTGACCACATGCTTTCCATGCAAACACAGATTGGCCTATGTGACCACATGCTTTCCATGCAACACAGATTGGCCTATGTGACCACATGCTTTTCATGCAACACAGATTGGCCTATGTGACCACATGCTTTCCATGCAACACAGATTGGCCTATGTGACCACATGCTTTCCATGCAACACAGATTGGCCTATGTGACCACATGCTTTCCATGCAAACACAGATTGGCCTATGTGACCACATGCTTTCCATGCAACACAGATTGGCCTATGTGACCACATGCTTTCCATGCAACACAGATTGGCCTATGTGACCACATGCTTTCCATGCAACACAGATTGGCCTATGTGACCACATGCTTTCCATGCAACACAGATTGGCCTATGTGACCACATGCTTTCCATGCAACACAGATTGGCCTATGTGACCACATGCTTTCCATGCAACACAGATTGGCCTATGTGACCACATGCTTTCCATGCAAACACAGATTGGCCTATGTGACCACATGCTTTCCATGCAACACAGATTGGCCTATGTGACCACATGCTTTCCATGCAACACAGATTGGCCTATGTGACCACATGCTTTCCATGCAACACAGATTGGCCTATGTGACCACATGCTTTCCATGCAAACACAGATTGGCTTATGTGACCACATGCTTTCCATGCAACACAGATTGGCTTATGTGACCACATGCTTTCCATGCAACACAGATTGGCCTATGTGACCACATGCTTTCCATGCAACACAGATTGGCCTATGTGACCACATGCTTTCCATGCAACACAGATTGGCCTATGTGACCACATGCTTTCCATGCAACACAGATTGGCCTATGTGACCACATGCTTTCCATGCAAACACAGATTGGCCTATGTGACCACATGCTTTCCATGCAACACAGATTGGCCTATGTGACCACATGTTTTTCATGCGACCACTGATTGACTTATCTGACCATATGTTGTTGATGCCACAACGGACTGCCTTATGTGACACTTGTTGTCCATGTGAACACAGATTGACTTATCTGACCACATGTTCTCCACGCAACCACATATATATGTGAATACAGGTTGTCAAAACACAGCTAAAAATTGATTTTTGAATATAATAATTTGAAAAATAAAAGATACATACTTTGTCAATGTAGGGTAGGTGTCAGAGCATCCTTTATTATCAGTATTGATTAATTCAGGTACTGCTACAGTTGCTATGGTTTCAATAGACTCAAAAACATCATTAGAGTATGACATGTGCATCCTGTAAAGATACATCAATTGATATATAGCAACCCATTACATCGGATATTTACATAGACCTAACTCCCGCACCAGGTAGGCAATTACTGAGGGACTTTACAACATCAAAATTTCCAAAGAATTGTGTCGATACAACACAGCATTCTGATAGTTAATAATAGACTT
>NW_003117058.1:0-12930 GCF_000003605.2 Saccoglossus kowalevskii
TGTCTTATAATATGTGCCAATAGTTCGTGTTCCTGAATACGTGTCCAGAGTAGGTGTGTTATAATATGTGTCTATAGTACGTATTCCTGAATATGTGTCCAGAGTAGGTGTATTATAATATGTGCCAATAGTACGTATTCCTGAATACGTGTCCAGAGTAGGTGTCGTATAATATGTCCCAATAGTACGTATTCCAGAATATGTGTCCAGAGTACGTGTCTTATAATATATCCCAATAGTACGTGTTGCTGAATACGTGTCCAGAGTACGTATCTTATAATATGTGCCAATAGTACGTGTTCCTGAATACCTGTCAAGTGTAGGTGTCTTACAGTATGTGTCTATAGTACGTGTTCCTGAATATGTGTCTAGAGTAGGTGTCTTGTAATATGTGTCTATAGTACGTGTTCCTGAATACGTGTTCAGTGTAGGTGTCTTGTAATATGTGTCAATAGTACGTGTTACTGAATATGTGTCCAGTGTAGGTGTCTTAAAATATGTGTCTATAGTATGTGTTCAGAGTAGGTGTCCTACAATATGTCCCAATAGTACGTGTCCCTGAATATGTGTCCAGAGTAGGTGTCCTATATTATGTCCCAATAGTACGTGTTCCTGAATATATGTCCAGAGTAGGTGTCTTATAATATGTCCCAATAGTACGTATTCCTGAATATGTGTCCAGTGTAAGTGTCTTATAGTATATGTCTATAGTACGTGTTCCTGAATATGTGTCCAGTGTAGGTGTGCAGATATGCGTTTATAGTACGTGTTCCTGAATACGTGACCAGTGTAGGTATCTTATAATATGTGTCTATAGTACGTTTTCCTGAATATGTGTCGAGAGTAGGTGTCTTATAATATGTGTCAATAGTACGTGATCCTGAATACGTGTCCAGAGTAGATGTCTTATAATATGTGCCAATAGTACGTATTCCTGAATATGTATCCAGAGTAGGTGTCTTATAATATGTGCCAATAGTACGTGTTCCTGAATACGTGTCCAGAATAGTTGTCTTATTATATGTGCCAATAGTACGTGCTCCTGAATATGTGTCCAGAGTAGGTGTCCTATAATATGTGCCAATAGTACGTATTCCTGAATACGTGTCCAGAGTAGGTGTCTTATAATATGTGTCCAGAGTAGGTATTTTATAATATGTGCCAATATTACGTGTTCCTGAATATGTGTCCAGAGTAGGTGTCTTATAATATGTCTCAATAGTACGTGTCCCGGAATATGTGTCCAGAGTAGGTGTCTTATAATATGTCCCAATAGTACGTGTTCCTGAATATGTGTCCAGAGTAGGTGTCTTATAATATGTCCCAATAGTACGTGGTCCCGAATATGTGTCCAGAGTAGGTGTGTTATAATATGTGTCTATTGTACGTGTTACTGAATATGTGTCCAGGGGTAGGTGTGTTATAATATGTGTCAATAGTACGTGTTCCTGAAAACGTGTCCAGAGTAGGTGTCTTATAATATGTCCCATTAGTACGTATTCCAGAATATGTGTCCAGAGTACGTGTCTTATAATATATCCCAATAGTACGTGTTGCTGAATACGTGTCCAGAGTAGGTATCTTATAATATGTGCCAATAGTACGTGTTCCTGAATACCTGTCAAGTGTAGGTGTCTTACAGTATGTGTCTATAGTACGTGTTCCTGAATATGTGTCTAGAGTAGGTGTCTTGTAATATGTGTCTATAGTACGTGTTCCTGAATACGTGTTCAGTGTAGGTGTCTTGTAATATGTGTCAATAGTACGTGTTACTGAATATGTGTCCAGTGTAGGTGTCTTAAAATATGTGTCTATAGTATGTGTTCAGAGTAGGTGTCCTACAATATGTCCCAATAGTACGTGTCCCTGAATATGTGTCCAGAGTAGGTGTCCTATATTATGTCCCAATAGTACGTGTTCCTGAATATATGTCCAGAGTAGGTGTCTTATAATATGTCCCAATAGTACGTATTCCTGAATATGTGTCCAGTGTAAGTGTCTTATAGTATATGTCTATAGTACGTGTTCCTGAATATGTGTCCAGTGTAGGTGTGCAGATATGCGTTTATAGTACGTGTTCCTGAATACGTGACCAGTGTAGGTATCTTATAATATGTGTCTATAGTACGTTTTCCTGAATATGTGTCCAGAGTAGGTGTCTTATAATATGTCCCAATAGTACGTATTCCTGAATATGTGTCCAGAGTACGTGTCTTATAATATATCCCAATAGTACGTGTTGCTGAATACGTGTCCAGAGTAGGTGTCTTATAATATGTGTCTATAGTACGTGTTCCTGAATACGTGTCAAGTGTAGGTGTCTTACAGTATGTGTCTATAGTTCGTGTTCCTGAATATGTGTCTAGAGTAGGTGTCTTATAATATGTTTCTATAGTACGTGTTCCTGAATACGTGTTCAGTGTAGGTGTCTTATAATATGTGTCAATAGTACGTGTTACTGAATATGTGTCCAGTGTAGGTGTCTTAAAATATGTGTCTATAGTATGTGTCCAGAGTAGGTGTCCTACAATATGTGCCAATAATACGTATTCTTGAATACGTGTCCAGAGTAGGTGTCTCATCATATGTGTCTATAGTACGTGTTCCTGAATATGTGACCAGAGTAGGTGTCCTATAATATGTCCCAATAGTGCGTGTCCCTGAATATGTGTCCGGAGTAGGTGTCCTATAATATGTCCCAATAGTACGTATCCCTGAATATATATCTAGAGTAGGTGTCTTATAATATGTGTCTATAGTACGTGTTCCTGAATATGTGCCCAGAATAGTTGTCTTATAATATGTGTCAATACTACGTGTTCCTGAAAACGTGTCCAGAGTAGATGTCCTATATTATGTCCCAAAAGTACGTATTTCTGAATATGTGTCCAAAGTATGTGTCCCATAATATAGCCCAATAGTACATGTTCCTGAATATGTGTCCAGTGTAGGTGTGCAGATACGCGTCTATAGTACGTGTTCCTGAATACGTGAGCAGTGTAGGTGTCTTATAATATGTGTCAATAGTACGTGTTCCTGAATATGTATCCAGAGTAGGTATCTTATAATATGTGTCTATAGTACGTGTTACTGAATATGTGTCCAGAGTAGGTGTCTTATAATATGTGTCTATAGTACGTGTTACTGAATATGTGTCCAGAGTAGGTTACTTATAATATGTGCCAATAGTACGTGTTCCTGAATACGTGTCCAGTGTAGGTGTCTTACAGTATGTGTCTGTAGTACGTGTTCCTGAATATGTGTCTAGAGTAGGTGTCTTATAATATGTTTCTATAGTACGTGTTCCTGAATATGTGTCTAGAGTAGGTGTCTTATAATATGTGTCTATAGTACGTGTTCATGAATATGTGTCTAGAGTAGGTGTCTTATAATATGTTTCTATAGTACGTGTTACTGAATATGTGTCCAGTGTAGGTGTTTTAAAATATGTGTCTATAGTATGTGTACAGAGTAGGTGTCCTACAATATGTGCCAATAGTACGTATTCTTGAATACGTGTCCAGAGTTGGTGTCTCAACGTATGTGTCTATAGTACGTGTTCCTGAATATGTGACCAGAGTAGGTGTCCTATAATATGTCCCAATAGTGCGTGTCCCTGAATATGTGTCCGGAGTAGGTGTCCTATAATGTGTCCCAATAGTACGTATCCCTGAATATATATCTAGAGTAGGTGTCTTATAATATGTGTCTATAGTACGTGTTCCTGAATATGTGCCCAGAATAGTTGTCTTATAATATGTGTCAATACTACGTGTTCCTGAAAACGTGACCAGTGTAGGTGTCTTATAATATGTGTCTATAGTACGTGTTACTGAATATGTGTCCAGAGTAGGTGTCTTATAATATGTGTCTATAGTACGTGTTACTGAATATGTGTCCAGAGTAGGTGTCTTATAATATGTGTCTATAGTACGTGTTCCTGAATATGTGTCCAGAGTAGGTGTCTTATAATGTGTGTCAATAGTACGTGATCCTGAATACGTGTCCAGTGTAGGTGTGCAGACACGCGTCTATAGTACGTGTTCCTAAATACGTGTTCAGTGTAGGTGTCTTAAAATATGTGTCTATAGTACGTGTTCCTGAATACGTGTCCAGTGTAGGTGTGCAGACACGCGTCTATGGTACGTGTTCCTGAATATGTGTCCAGAGCACGTGTCTTATAATATGTCCCAAACGTACGTGTTCCTGAATATGTGTCCAGAGTAGGTGTCTTATAATATGTCCCAATAGTACGTATTCCTGAATATGTGTCCAGAGTACGTGTCTTATAATATATCCCAATAGTACGTGTTGCTGAATACGTGTCCAGAGTAGGTGTCTTATAATATGTGTCTATAGTACGAGTTCCTTAATATGTGTCCAGAGTAGGTTACTTATAATATGTGCCAATAGTACGTGTTCCTGAATACGTGTCCAGTGTAGGTGTCTTACAGTATGTGTCTGTAGTACGTGTTCCTGAATATGTGTCTAGAGTAGGTGTCTTATAATATGTTTCTATAGTACGTGTTCCTGAATATGTGTCTAGAGTAGGTGTCTTATAATATGTGTCTATAGTACGTGTTCATGAATATGTGTCTAGAGTAGGTGTCTTATAATATGTTTCTATAGTACGTGTTACTGAATATGTGTCCAGTGTAGGTGTTTTAAAATATGTGTCTATAGTATGTGTACAGAGTAGGTGTCCTACAATATGTGCCAATAGTACGTATTCTTGAATACGTGTCCAGAGTTGGTGTCTCATCGTATGTGTCTATAGTACGTGTTCCTGAATATGTGACCAGAGTAGGTGTCCTATAATATGTCCCAATAGTGCGTGTCCCTGAATATGTGTCCGGAGTAGGTGTCCTATAATGTGTCCCAATAGTACGTATCCCTGAATATATATCTAGAGTAGGTGTCTTATAATATGTGTCTATAGTACGTGTTCCTGAATATGTGCCCAGAATAGTTGTCTTATAATATGTGTCAATACTACGTGTTCCTGAAAACGTGACCAGTGTAGGTGTCTTATAATATGTGTCTATAGTACGTGTTACTGAATATGTGTCCAGAGTAGGTGTCTTATAATATGTGTCTATAGTACGTGTTGCTGAATATGTGTCCAGAGTAGGTGTCTTATAATATGTGTCTATAGTACGTGTTCCTTAATATGTGTCCAGAGTAGGTTACTTATAATATGTGCCAATGGTACGTGTTCCTGAATACGTGTCCAGTGTAGGTGTCTTACAGTATGTGTCTATAGTACGTGTTCCTGAATATGTGTCTAGAGTAGGTGTCTTATAATATGTTTCTATAGTACGTGTTCCTGAATACGTGTTCAGTGTAGGTGTCTTATAATATGTGTCAATAGTACGTGTTACTGAATATGTGTCCAGT
Source organism: Saccoglossus kowalevskii (assembly GCF_000003605.2). Taxonomy (NCBI): domain Eukaryota; kingdom Metazoa; phylum Hemichordata; class Enteropneusta; family Harrimaniidae; genus Saccoglossus; species Saccoglossus kowalevskii. The sequence continues at coordinate 5,398 of NW_003117058.1, forward strand.
GTAGGTGTTTTAAAAAATGTGTCTATAGTATGTGTCCAGAGTAGGTGTCCTACAATAAGTGCCAATAGTACGTATTCTTGAATACGTGTCCAGAGTTGGTGTCTCATCGTATGTGTCTATAGTACGTGTTCCTGAATATGTGACCAGAGTAGGTGTCCTATAATATGTCCCAATAGTGCGTGTCCCAGAATATGTGTCCGGAGTAGGTGTCCTATAATGTGTCCCAATAGTACGTATCCCTGAATATATATCTAGAGTAGGTGTCTTATAATATGTGTCTATAGTACGTGTTCCTGAATATGTGCCCAGAATAGTTGTCTTATAATATGTGTCAATACTACGTGTTCCTGAAAACGTGTCCAGAGTAGATGTCCTATATTATGTCCCAAAAGTACGTATTTCTGAATATGTGTCCAAAGTATGTGTCCCATAATATATCCCAATAGTACATGTTCCTGAATATGTGTCCAGTGTAGGTGTGTAGATACGCGTCTATAGTACGTGTTCCTGAATACGTGACCAGTGTAGGTGTCTTATAATATGTGTCAATAGTACGTGTTCCTGAATATGTATCCAGAGTAGGTATCTTATAATATGAGTCTATAGTACGTGTTACTGAATATGTGTCCAGAGTAGGTGTCTTATAATATGTGTCTATAGTACGTGTTACTGAATATGTGTCCAGAGTAGGTGTCTTATAATATGTGTCTATAGTACGTGTTCCTGAATACGTGACCAGTGTAGGTGTCTTATAATATGTGTCTATAGTACGTGTTACTGAATATGTGTCCAGAGTAGGTGTCTTATAATATGTGTCTATAGTACGTGTTACTGAATATGTGTCCAGAGTAGGTGTCTTATAATATGTGTCTATAGTACGTGTTCCTGAATATGTGTCCAGAGTAGGTGTCTTATAATATGTGTCAATAGTACGTGATCCTGAATACGTGTCCAGTGTAGGTGTGCAGACACGCGTCTATAGTACGTGTTCCTAAATACGTGTTCAGTGTAGGTGTCTTAAAATATGTGTCTATAGTATGTGTTCCTGAATATGTGTCCAGTGTAGGTGTGCAGACACGCGTCTATGGTACGTGTTCCTGAATATGTGTCCAGAGTACGTGTCTTATAATATGTCCCAAACGTACGTGTTCCTGAATACGTGTCCAGTGTAGGTGTCTTATAATATGTGTCAATAATACGTGTTCCTGAATATGTGTCCAGTGTAGGTGTCTTATAATATGTGTCTATAGTACGTGTTCCTGAATATGTGTCCAGAGTTGGTGTCTTATAATATGTCCCAATAGTACGTATTCCTGAATATGTGTCCAGAGTACGTGTCTTATAATATATCCCAAAAGTACGTGTTGCTGAATACGTGTCCAGAGTAGGTGTCTTATAATATGTGTCTATAGTACGTGTTCCATAATTAATATGTGTCCAGAGTAGGTTACTTATAATATGTGCCAATAGTACGTGTTCCTGAATACGTGTCCAGTGTAGGTGTCTTACAGTATGTGTCTATAGTACGTGTTCCTGAATATGTGTCTAGAGTAGGTGTCTTATAATATGTTTCTATAGTACGTGTTCCTGAATACGTGTTCAGTGTAGGTGTCTTATAATATGTGTCAATAGTACGAATTACTGAATATGTGTCCAGTGTAGGTGTCTTAAAATATGTGTCTATAGTATGTGTCCAGAGTAGGTGTCCTACAATATGTGCCAATAGTACGTATTCTTGAATACGTGTCCAGAGTAGGTGTCTCATCATATGTGTCTATAGTACGTGTTCCTGAATATGTGACCAGAGTAGGTGTCCTATAATATGTCCCAATAGTGCGTGTCCCTGAATATGTGTCCGGAGTAGGTGTCCTATAATATGTCCCAATAGTACGTATCCCTGAATATATATCTAGAGTAGGTGTCTTATAACATGTGTCTATAGTACGTGTTCCTGAATATGTGCCCAGAATAGTTGTCTTATAATATGTGTCAATACTACGTGTTCCTGAAAACGTGTCCAGAGTAGATGTCCTATATTATGTCCCAAAAGTACGTATTTCTGAATATGTGTCCAAAGTATGTGTCCCATAATATATCCCAATAGTACATGTTCCTGAATATGTGTCCAGTGTAGGTGTGCAGATACGCGTCTATAGTACGTGTTCCTGAATACGTGACCAGTGTAGGTGTCTTATAATATGTGTCAATAGTACGTGTTCCTGAATATGTATCCAAAGTAGGTATCTTATAATATGTGTCTATAGTACGTGTTACTGAATATGTGTCCAGAGTAGGTGTCTTATAATATGTGTCTATAGTACGTGTTACTGAATATGTGTCCAGAGTAGGTGTCTTATAATATGTGTCTATAGTACGTGTTCCTGAATATGTGTCCAGAGTAGGTGTCTTATAATATGTGTCTATAGTACGTGTTCCTTAATATGTGTCCAGAGTAGGTTACTTATAATATGTGCCAATAGTACGTGTTCCTGAATACGTGTCCAGTGTAGGTGTCTTATAATATGTTTCTATAGTACGTGTTCCTGAATACGTGTTCAGTGTAGGTGTCTTATAATATGTGTCAATAGTACGTGTTACTGAATATGTGTCTAGAGTAGGTGTCTTATAATATGTTTCTATAGTACGTGTTCCTGAATACGTGTTCAGTGTAGGTGTCTTATAATATGTGTCAATAGTACGTGTTACTGAATATGTGTCCAGTGTAGGTGTTTTAAAATATGTGTCTATAGTATGTGTCCAGAGTAGGTGTCCTACAATATGTGCCAATAGTACGTATTCTTGAATACGTGTCCAGAGTTGGTGTCTCATCGTATGTGTCTATAGTACGTGTTCCTGAATATGTGACCAGAGTAGGTGTCCTATAATATGACCCAATAGTGCGTGTCCCTGAATATGTGTCCGCAGTAGGTGTCCTATAATGTGTCCCAATAGTACGTATCCCTGAATATATATCTAGAGTAGGTGTCTTATAATATGTGTCTATAGTACGTGTTCCTGAATATGTGCCCAGAATAGTTGTCTTATACTATGTGTCAATACTACGTGTTCCTGAAAACGTGTCCAGAGTAGATGTCCTATATTATGTCCCAAAAGTACGTATTTCTGAATATGTGTCCAAAGTATGTGTCCCATAATATATCCCAATAGTACATGTTCCTGAATATGTGTCCAGTGTAGGTGTGTAGATACGCGTCTATAGTACGTGTTCCTGAATACGTGACCAGTGTAGGTGTCTTATAATATGTGTCAATAGTACGTGTTCCTGAATATGTATCCAGAGTAGGTATCTTATAATATGTGTCTATAGTACGTGTTACTGAATATGTGTCCAGAGTAGGTGTCTTATAATATGTGTCTATAGTACGTGTTCCTTTATATGTGTCCAGAGTAGGTTACTTATAATATGTGCCAATAGTACGTGTTCCTGAATACGTGTCCAGTGTAGGTGTCTTACAGTATGTGTCTATAGTACGTGTTCCTGAATATGTGTCTAGAGTAGGTGTCTTATAATATGTTTCTATAGTACGTGTTCCTGAATACGTGTTCAGTGTAGGTGTCTTATAATATGTCTCAATAGTACGTGTTACTGAATATGTGTCCAGTGTAGGTGTCTTAAAATATGTGTCTATAGTATGTGTCCAGAGTAGATGTCCTACAATATGTGCCAATAGTACGTATTCTTGAATACGTGTCCAGAGTAGGTGTCTCATCATATGTGTCTATAGTACGTGTTCCTGAATATGTGACCAGAGTAGGTGTCCTATAATATGTCCCAATAGTGCGTGTCCCTGAATATGTGTCCGGAGTAGGTGTCCTATAATATGTCCCAATAGTACGTATCCCTGAATATATATCTAGAGTAGGTGTCTTATAATATGTGTCTATAGTACGTGTTCCTGAATATGTGCCCAGAATAGTTGTCTTATAATATGTGTCAATACTACGTGTTCCTGAAAACGTGTCCAGAGTAGATGTCCTATATTATGTCCCAAAAGTACGTATTTCTGAATATGTGTCCAAAGTATGTGTCCCATAATATAGCCCAATAGTACATGTTCCTGAATATGTGTCCAGTGTAGGTGTGCAGATACGCGTCTATAGTACGTGTTCCTGAATACGTGACCAGTGTAGGTGTCTTATAATATGTGTCAATAGTACGTGTTCCTGAATATGTATCCAGAGTAGGTATCTTATAATATGTGTCTATAGTACGTGTTACTGAATATGTGTCCAGAGTAGGTGTCTTATAATATGTGTCTATAGTACGTGTTCCTGAATATGTGCCCAGAATAGTTGTCTTATACTATGTGTCAATACTACGTGTTCCTGAAAACGTGTCCAGAGTAGATGTCCTATATTATGTCCCAAAAGTACGTATTTCTGAATATGTGTCCAAAGTATGTGTCCCATAATATATCCCAATAGTACATGTTCCTGAATATGTGTCCAGTGTAGGTGTGTAGATACGCGTCTATAGTACGTGTTCCTGAATACGTGACCAGTGTAGTGTCTTATAATATGTGTCAATAGTACGTGTTCCTGAATATGTATCCAGAGTAGTATCTTATAATATGTGTCTATAGTACGTGTTACTGAATATGTGTCCAGAGTAGTGTCTTATAATATGTGTCTATAGTACGTGTTCCTTTATATGTGTCCAGAGTAGGTTACTTATAATATGTGCCAATAGTACGTGTTCCTGAATACGTGTCCAGTGTAGGTGTCTTACAGTATGTGTCTATAGTACGTGTTTCTGAATATGTGTCTAGAGTAGGTGTCTTATAATATGTTTCTATAGTACGTGTTCCTGAATACGTGTTCAGTGTAGGTGTCTTATAATATGTCTCAATAGTACGTGTTACTGAATATGTGTCCAGTGTAGGTGTCTTAAAATATGTGTCTATAGTATGTGTCCAGAGTAGATGTCCTAAAATATGTGCCAATAGTACGTATTCTTGAATACGTGTCCAGAGTAGGTGTCTCATCATATGTGTCTATAGTACGTGTTCCTGAATATGTGACCAGAGTAGGTGTCCTATAATATGTCCCAATAGTGCGTGTCCCTGAATATGTGTCCGGAGTAGGTGTCCTATAATATGTCCCAATAGTACGTATCCCTGAATATATATCTAGATTAGGTGTCTTATAATATGTGTCTATAGTACGTGTTCCTGAATATGTGCCCAGAATAGTTGTCTTATAATATGTGTCAATACTACGTGTTCCTGAAAACGTGTCCAGAGTAGATGTCCTATATTATGTCCCAAAAGTACGTATTTCTGAATATGTGTCCAAAGTATGTGTCCCATAATATAGCCCAATAGTACATGTTCCTGAATATGTGTCCAGTGTAGGTGTGCAGATACGCGTCTATAGTACGTGTTCCTGAATACGTGACCAGTGTAGGTGTCTTATAATATGTGTCAATAGTACGTGTTCCTGAATATGTATCCAGAGTAGGTATCTTATAATATGTGTCTATAGTACGTGTTACTGAATATGTGTCCAGAGTAGGTGTCTTATAATATGTGTCTATAGTACGTGTTACTGAATATGTGTCCAGAGTAGGTGTCTTATAATATGTGTCTATAGTACGTGTTACTGAATATGTGTCCAGAGTAGGTGTCTTATAATATGTGTCTATAGTACGTGTTCCTGAATATGTGTCCAGAGTAGGTGTCTTATATTATGTGTTTATAGTACGTGTTACTGAATATGTGTCCAGAGTAGGTGTCTTATAATATGTGTCTATAGTACGTGTTCCTGAATATGTGTCCAGAGTAGGTGTCTTATAATATGTGTCTATAGTACGTGTTACTGAATATGTGTCCAGAGTAGGTGTCTTATAATATGTGTCTATAGTACGTGTTCCTGAATATGTGTCCAGAGTAGGTGTCTTATAATATGTGTCTATAGTACGTGTTCCTTAATACGTGTCCAGAGTAGGTTACTTATAATATGTGCCAATAGTACGTGTTCCTGAATACGTGTCCAGTGTAGGTGTCTTACAGTATGTGTCTATAGTACGTGTTCCTGAATATGTGTCTAGAGTAGGTGTCTTATAATATGTTTCTATAGTACGTGTTCCTGAATACGTGTTCAGTGTAGGTGTCTTATAATATGTGTCAATAGTACGTGATCCTGAATACGTGTCCAGTGTAGGTGTGCAGATACGCGTCTATAGTACGTGTTCCTGAATACGTGACCAGTGTAGGTATCTTATAATATGTGTCTATAGTACGTGTTACTGAATATGTATCTAGAGTAGGTGTGTTATAATATGTGTCTATAGTACGTTTTCCTGAATATGTGTCGGAGAGAAAGTGTCTTATAATATGTGTCAATAGTACGTACTCCTGAATATGTATCCAGAGTAGGTGTCTTATAATATGTGCCAATAGTACGTATTCCTGAATACGTGTCCAGAGTAGGTGTCTTATAATATGTGTCTATAGTACGTATTCTGAATATGTGTCCAGAGTAGGTGTCCTATAATATGTGTCAATAGTACGTATTCCTGAATATGTGTCCAGAGTAGGTGTCGTATAATATGTGTCCAGAGTAGGTATCTTATAATATGTGCCAATAGTACGTGTTCCTGAATATGTGTCCAGAGTAGGTGTCTTATAATATGTGCCAATAGTACGTATTCCTGAATACGTGTCCAGAGTAGGTGTCTTATAATATGTCCCAATAGTACGTGTCCCTGAAAATGTGTCCAGTGTAGGTGTCTTATAATATGTCCCAATAGTACGTGTTCCTGAATATGTGTCCAGAGTAGGTGTGTTATAATATGTGTCTATTGTACGTGTTACTGAATATGTGTCCAGAGTAGGTGTGTTATAATATGTGTCAATAGTACGTGTTCCTGAAAACGTGTCCAGAGTAGGTGTGTTATAATATGTCCCAATAGTACGTATTCCAGAATATGTGTCCAGAGTACGTGTCTTATAATATATCCCAATAGTACGTGTTGCTGAATACGTGTCCAGAGTAGGTATCTTATAATATGTGCCAATAGTACGTGTTCCTGAATACGTGTCAAGTGTAGGTGTCTTACAGTATGTGTCTATAGTACGTGTTCCTGAATATGTGTCTAGAGTAGGTGTCTTATAATATGTGTCTATAGTACGTGTTCCTGAATACGTGTTCAGTGTAGGTGTCTTGCAATATGTGTCAATAGTACGTGTTACTGAATATGTGTCCAGTGTAGGTGTCTTAAAATATGTGTCTATAGTATGTGTCCAGAGTAGGTGTCTTATAATATGTGTCTATAGTACGTGTTCCTGAATACGTGTTCAGTGTAGGTGTCTTGCAATATGTGTCAATAGTACGTGTTACTGAATATGTGTCCAGTGTAGGTGTCTTAAAATATGTGTCTATAGTATGTGTCCAGAGTAGGTGTCCTACAATATGTCCCAATAGTACGTGTCCCTGAATATGTGTCCAGAGTAGGTGTGTTATAATATGTGTCTATTGTACGTGTTACTGAATATGTGTCCAGAGTAGGTG
>NW_003117090.1:0-10157 GCF_000003605.2 Saccoglossus kowalevskii
GCACAATGTTTCCAGTAAGTGAATAAACATGTGTACAATATTTCCAGTCAGTAAATAAACATGGACACAATGTTCCCAGTCGTGAATAAACATGTGCTCAATGTTTTCAGTCAGTGAATAAACATTAACTCAATGTTCCCAGTCAGTGAATAAACATTCAGTGAATAAACATGTGCTCAATGTTTCCAGTCAGTGAATAAACATGTGCTCAATGTTTCCAGTCAGTGAATAAACATGAACACAATGTACCCAGTCAGTGAATAAACATGTGTACAATGTTTCCAGTCTGTGAATAAACATGTGCACAATGTTTTCAGTCAGTGAATAAACATGGACACAATGTTCCCAGTCAGTGAATAAACATGTGCACAATGTTTCTAATCAGTGAGTAAACATGGACACAATGTTTTCAGTCAGTGAATAAACATGGACACAATGTTTCCAGTCAGTGAATACACATGTGCACAATGTTTCCAGTCAGTGAATAAACATGTGCTCAAAGTTTCAAGTCGGTAAATGAACATGAACACAATGTTCCCAGTCAGTGAATAAACATGTGCACAATGTTTCCAGTCAGTGAATAAACATGGACACAATGTTCCCAGTCAGTGAATAAACATGTGCACAATGTTTCCAGTCAGTGAATAAACATGGACAAAATGTTTCCAGTCAGTGAATAAACATGTGCTCAATGTTTCCAGTCAGTGAATAAATATGGACACAATGTTCCCAGTCAGTGAATAAACATGTGCTCAATGTTTCCAGTTAATGAATAAACATGGACACGATGTACCCAGTCAGTGAATAAACATGTGCACAATGTTTCCAGTCAGTGAATAAACATGGACAAAATGTTCCCAGTCAGTGAATAAACATGGACACAATGTTCCCAGTCAGTGAATAAACATGTGCTCAATGTTTTCAGTCAGTGAATAAACATGGACACAATGTTTCCAGTCAGTGAATAAACATGTGCTCAATGTTTCCAGTCAGTGAATAAACATGGACAAAATGTTCCCAGTCAGTGAATAAACATGTGCTCAATGTTTCCAGTCAGTGAATAAACATGAACACAATGTTCCCAGTCAGTGAATAAACATGTGCTCAATGTTTCCAGTCAGTGAATAAACATGTGCACAATGTTTCCAGTCAGTGAATAAACATGGACACAATGTTCCCAGTCAGTGAATAAACATGTGCTCAATGTTTCCAGTCAGTGAATAAACATGTGCTCAATGTTTTCAGTTAGTGAATAAACATGGACACAATGTTCCCGGTCAGTGAATAAATATGTGCTCAATGTTTCCAGTCAGTGAATAAACATGGACAAAATGTTCCCAGTCAGTGAATAAACATGTGCTCAATGTTTCCAGTCAGTGAATAAACATGGACACTATGTTCCCATTCAGTGAATAAACATGTGCTCAATGTTTCCAGTCAGTGAATAAACATGTGCACAATGTTTCCAGTCAGTGAATAAACATGAACACAATGTTTCTAGTCAGTGAATAAACATGTGCTCAATATTTCCAGTCAGTGAATAAACATGGACACAATGTTCCCGGTCAGTGAATAAACATGTGCTCAAAGTTTCAAGTCGGTAAATAAACATGGACACAATGTACCCAGTCAGTGAATAAACATGTGCACAATGTTTCCAGTCAGTGAATAAACATGGACAAAATGTTTCCAGTCAGTGAATAAACATGGACACAATGTTCCCAGTCAGTGAATAAACATGTGCTCAATGTTTTCAGTCAGTGAATAAACATGGACACAATGTTTCCAGTCAGTGAATAAACATGTGCTCAAAGTTTCCAGTCAGTGAATAAACATGTGCACAATGTTTCCAGTCAGTGAATAAACATGGACAAAATGTTCCCAGTCAGTGAATAAACATGTGCTCAATGTTTCCAGTCAGTGAATAAACATGAACACAATGTTCCCAGTCAGTGAATAAACATGTGCTCAATGTTTCCAGTCAGTGAATAAACATGTGCTCAATGTTTCCAGTCAGTGAATAAACATGGACACAATGTTCCCAGTCAGTGAATAAACATGTGCTCAATGTTTCCAGTCAGTGAATAATCATGTGCTCAATGTTTCCAGTCAGTGAATAAACATGGACACAATGTTCCCAGTCAGTGAATAAACATGTGCTCAATGTTTTCAGTCAGTGAATAAACATGGACACAATGTTCCCGGTCAGTGAATAAACATGTGCTCAATGTTTCCAGTCAGTGAATAAACATGGACAAAATGTTCCCAGTCAGTGAATAAACATGTGCTCAGTGTTTCCAGTCAGTGAATAAACATGGACACAATGTTCCCAGTCAGTGAATAAACATGTGCTCAATGTTTCCAGTCAGTGAATAAACATGTGCACAATGTTTCCAGTCAGTGAATAAACATGAACACAATGTTCCTAGTCAGTGAATAAACATGTGCTCAATATTTCCAGTCAGTGAATAAACATGGACACAATGTTCCCGGTCAGTGAATAAACATGTGCTCAATGTTCCCAGTCAGTGAATATACATGTACACAATGTTTCCAGTCAGTGAATAAACATGTGCTCAAAGTTTCAAGTCGGTAAGTAAACATGAACACAATGTTCCCAGTCAGTGAATAAACATGTGCACAATGTTTCCAGTCAGTGAATAAACATGGACACAATGTTCCCAGTCAGTGAATAAACATGTGCACAATGTTTCCAGTCAGTGAATAAACATGGACAAAATGTTCCCAGTCAGTGAATAAACATGTGCTCAATGTTTCCAGTCAGTGAATAAATATGGACACAATGTTCCCAGTCAGTGAATAAACATGTGCTCAATGTTTCCAGTTAATGAATAAACATGGACACAATGTTCCTAGTCAGTGAATAAACATGTGCTCAATATTTCCAGTCAGTGAATAAACATGGACACAATGTTCCCGGTCAGTGAATAAACATGTGCTCAATGTTTCCAGTCAGTGAATAAACATGGACACAATGTGCCCAGTCAGTGAATAAACATGTGCACAATGTTTCCAGTCAGTGAATAAACATGGACAAAATGTTCCCAGTCAGTGAATAAACATGTGCTCAATGTTTCCAGTCAGTGAATAAATATGGACACAATGTTCCCAGTCAGTGAATAAACATGTGCTCAATGTTCCCAGTCAATGAATAAACATGGACACAATGTACCCAGTCAGTGAATAAACATGTGCACAATGTTTCCAGTCAGTGAATAAACATGGACAAAATGTTCCCAGTCAGTGAATATACATGTGCACAATGTTTCCAGTCAGTGAATAAACATGTGCTCAAAGTTTCAAGTCGGTAAATGAACATGAACACAATGTTCCCAGTCAGTGAATAAACATGTGCACAATGTTTCCAGTAAGTGAATAAACATGTGCACAATGTTTCCAGTCAGTGAATAAACATGAACACAATGTTCCTAGTCAGTGAATAAACATGTGCTCAATATTTCCAGTCAGTGAATAAACATGGACACAATGTTCCCGGTCAGTGAATAAACATGTGCTCAATGTTTCCAGTCAGTGAATAAACATGGACACAATGTTCCCAGTCAGTGAATAAACATGTGCACAATGTTTCCAGTCAGTGAATAAACATGGACAAAATGTTTCCAGTCAGTGAATAAACATGTGCTCAATGTTTCCAGTCAGTGAATAAATATGGACACAATGTTCCCAGTCAGTGAATAAACATGTGCTCAATGTTTCCAGTTAATGAATAAACATGGACACAATGTACCCAGTCAGTGAATAAACATGTGCACAATGTTTCCAGTCAGTGAATAAACATGGACAAAATGTTCCCAGTCAGTGAATAAACATGGACACAATGTTCCCAGTCAGTGAATAAACATGTGCTCAATGTTTCCAGTCAGTGAATAAATATGGACACAATGTTCCCAGTCAGTGAATAAACATGTGCTCAATGTTTCCAGTCAATGAATAAACATGGACACAATGTACCCAGTCAGTGAATAAACATGTGCACAATGTTTCCAGTCAGTGAATAAACATGGACAAAATGTTCCCAGTCAGTGAATATACATGTGCTCAATATTTCCAGTCAGTGAATAAACATGGACACAATGTTCCCGGTCAGTGAATAAACATGTGCTCAATGTTTCCAGTCAGTGATAAACATGGACACAATGTTCCCAGTCAGTGAATAAACATGTGCACAATGTTTCCAGTCAGTGAATAAACATGGACACAATGTTCCCAGTCAGTGAATAAACATGTGCTCAATATTTCCAGTCAGTGAATAAACATGGACACAATGTTCCCGGTCAGTGAATAAACATGTGCTCAATGTTTCCAGTCAGTGAATAAACATGGACACAATGTTCCCAGTCAGTGAATAAACATGTGCACAATGTTTCCAGTCAGTGAATAAACATGGACAAAATGTTTCCAGTCAGTGAATAAACATGTGCTCAATGTTTCCAGTCAGTGAATAAATATGGACACAATGTTCCCAGTCAGTGAATAAGCATGTGCTCAATGTTTCCAGTCAGTGAATAAACATGTGCTCAATGTTTCCAGTCAGTGAATAAACATGTGCACAATGTTTCCAGTCAGTGAATAAACATGAACACAATGTTTCTAGTCAGTGAATAAACATGTGCTCAATATTTCCAGTCAGTGAATAAACATGGACACAATGTTCCCGGTCAGTGAATAAACATGTGCTCAATGTTCCCAGTCAGTGAATATACATGTACACAATGTTTCCAGTCAGTGAATAAACATGTGCTCAAAGTTTCAAGTCGGTAAATAAACATGAACACAATGTTCCCAGTCAGTGAATAAACATGTGCACAATGTTCCCGGTCAGTGAATAAACATGTGCTCAATGTTTCCAGTCAGTGAATAAACATGGACACTATGTTCCCAGTCAGTGAATAAACATGTGCTCAATGTTTCCAGTCAGTGAATAAACATGTGCACAATGTTCCAGTCAGTGAATAAACATGGACAAAATGTTCCCAGTCAGTGAATAAACATGGACACAATGTTCCCAGTCAGTGAATAAACATGTGCACAATGTTTTCAGTCAGTGAATAAACATGGACACAATGTTTCCAGTCAGTGAATAAACATGTGCTCAATGTTTCCAGTCAGTGAATAAACATGGACAAAATGTTCCCAGTCAGTGAATAAACATGTGCTCAATGTTTCCAGTCAGTGAATAAACATGAACACAATGTTCCCAGTCAGTGAATAAACATGTGCTCAATGTTTCCAGTCAGTGAATAAACATGTGCTCAATGTTTCCAGTCAGTGAATAAACATGGACACAATGTTCCCAGTCAGTGAATAAACATGTGCTCAATGTTTCCAGTCAGTGAATATACATGTGCTCAATGTTTTCAGTTAGTGAATAAACATGGACACAATGTTCCCGGTCAGTGAATAAATATGTGCTCAATGTTTCCAGTCAGTGAATAAACATGGACAAAATGTTCCCAGTCAGTGAATAAACATGTGCTCAATGTTTCCAGTCAGTGAATAAACATGGACACTATGTTCCCAGTCAGTGAATAAACATGTGCTCAATGTTTCCAGTCAGTGAATAAACATGTGCACAATGTTTCCAGTCAGTGAATAAACATGAACACAATGTTTCTAGTCAGTGAATAAACATGTGCTCAATATTTCCAGTCAGTGAATAAACATGGACACAATGTTCCCGGTCAGTGAATAAACATGTGCTCAATGTTCCCAGTCAGTGAATATACATGTACACAATGTTTCCAGTCAGTGAATAAACATGTGCTCAAAGTTTCAAGTCGGTAAATAAACATGAACACAATGTTCCCAGTCAGTGAATAAACATGTGCACAATGTTTCCAGTCAGTGAATAAACATGTGCACAATGTTTCCAGTCAGTGAATAAACATGAACACAATGTTCCTAGTCAGCGAATAAACATGTGCTCAATATTTCCAGTCAGTGAATAAACATGGACACAATGTTCCCGGTCAGTGAATAAACATGTGCTCAATGTTTCCAGTCAATGAATAAACATGGACACAATGTACCCAGTCAGTGAATAAACATGTGCACAATGTTTCCAGTCAGTGAATAAACATGGACAAAATGTTTCCAGTCAGTGAATAAACATGGACACAATGTTCCCAGTCAGTGAATAAACATGTGCACAATGTTTCCAGTCAGTGAATAAACATGGACAAAATGTTCCCAGTCAGTGAATAAACATGTGCTCAATGTTTCCAGTCAGTGAATAAATATGGACACAATGTTCCCAGTCAGTGAATAAACATGTGCTCAATGTTTCCAGTCAATGAATAAACATGGACACAATGTACCCAGTCAGTGAATAAACATGTGCACAATGTTTCCAGTCAGTGAATAAACATGGACAAAATGTTCCCAGTCAGTGAATATACATGTGCACAATGTTTCCAGTCAGTGAATAAACATGTGCTCAAAGTTTCAAGTCGGTAAATGAACATGAACACAATGTTCCCAGTCAGTGAATAAACATGTGCACAATGTTTCCAGTCAGTGAATAAACATGTGCACAATGTTTCCAGTCAGTGAATAAACATGAACACAATGTTCCTAGTCAGTGAATAAACATGTGCTCAATATTTCCAGTCAGTGAATAAACACGGACACAATGTTCCCGGTCAGTGAATAAACATGTGCTCAATGTTTCCAGTCAGTGAATAAACATGGACACTATGTTCCCAGTCAGTGAATAAACATGTGCTCAATGTTTCCAGTCAGTGAATAAACATGTGCACAATGTTTCCAGTCAGTGAATAAACATGAACACAATGTTTCTAGTCAGTGAATAAACATGTGCTCAATATTTCCAGTCAGTGAATAAACATGGACACAATGTTCCCGGTCAGTGAATAAACATGTGCTCAATGTTCCCAGTCAGTGAATATACATGTACACAATGTTTCCAGTCAGTGAATAAATATGGACACAATGTTCCTAGTCAGTGAATAAACATGTGCTCAATATTTCCAGTCAGTGAATAAACATGGACACAATGTTCCCGGTCAGTGAATAAACATGTGCTCAATGTTTCCAGTCAGTGAATAAACATGGACACAATGTTCCCAGTCAGTGAATAAACATGTGCACAATGTTTCCAGTCAGTGAATAAACATGGACAAAATGTTTCCAGTCAGTGAATAAATATGGACACAATGTTCCCAGTCAGTGAATAAACATGTGCTCAATGTTTCCAGTCAATGAATAAACATGGACACAATGTACCCAGTCAGTGAATAAACATGTGCACAATGTTTCCAGTCAGTGAATAAACATGGACAAAATGTTCCCAGTCAGTGAATATACATGTGCACAATGTTTCCAGTCAGTGAATAAACATGTGCTCAAAGTTTCAAGTCGGTAAATGAACATGAACACAATGTTCCCAGTCAGTGAATAAACATGTGCACAATGTTTCCAGTAAGTGAATAAACATGTGCACAATGTTTCCAGTCAGTGAATAAACATGAACACAATGTTCCTAGTCAGTGAATAAACATGTGCTCAATATTTCCAGTCAGTGAATAAACATGGACACAATGTTCCCGGTCAGTGAATAAACATGTGCTCAATGTTTCCAGTCAGTGAATAAACATGGACACAATGTTCCCAGTCAGTGAATAAACATGTGCACAATGTTTCCAGTCAGTGAATAAACATGGACAAAATGTTTCCAGTCAGTGAATAAACATGTGCTCAATGTTTCCAGTCAGTGAATAAATATGGACACAATGTTCCCAGTCAGTGAATAAACATGTGCTCAATGTTTCCAGTTAATGAATAAACATGGACACAATGTACCCAGTCAGTGAATAAACATGTGCACAATGTTTCCAGTCAGTGAATAAACATGGACAAAATGTTCCCAGTCAGTGAATAAACATGGACACAATGTTCCCAGTCAGTGAATAAACATGTGCTCAATGTTTTCAGTCAGTGAATAAACATGGACACAATGTTTCCAGTCAGTGAATAAACATGTGCTCAATGTTTCCAGTCAGTGAATAAACATGAACACAATGTTCCCAGTCAGTGAATAAACATGTGCTCAATGTTTCCAGTCAGTGAATAAACATGTGCTCAATGTTTCCAGTCAGTGAATAAACATGGACACAATGTACCCAGTCAGTGAATAAACATGTGCACAATGTTCCCAGTCAGTGAATAAACATGTGCACAATGTTTCCAGTCAGTGAATAAACATGTGCACAATGTTTCCAGTCAGTGAATAAACATGAACACAATGTTCCTAGTCAGTGAATAAACATGTGCTCAATATTTCCAGTCAGTGAATAAACATGGACACAATGTTCCCGGTCAGTGAATAAACATGTGCTCAATGTTTCCAGTCAGTGAATAAACATGGACACAATGTTCCCAGTCAGTGAATAAACATGTGCACAATGTTTCCAGTCAGTGAATAAACATGGACAAAATGTTCCCAGTCAGTGAATAAACATGTGCTCAATGTTTCCAGTCAGTGAATAAATATGGACACAATGTTCCCAGTCAGTGAATAAACATGTGCTCAATGTTCCCAGTCAATGAATAAACATGGACACAATGTACCCAGTCAGTGAATAAACATGTGCACAATGTTTCCAGTCAGTGAATAAACATGGACAAAATGTCCCAGTCAGTGAATATACATGTGCACAATGTTTCCAGTCAGTGAATAAACATGTGCTCAAAGTTTCAAGTCGGTAAATGAACATGAACACAATGTTCCCAGTCAGTGAATAAACATGTGCACAATGTTTCCAGTAAGTGAATAAACATGTGCACAATGTTTCCAGTCAGTGAATAAACATGGACAAAATGTTCCCAGTCAGTGAATATACATGTGCACAATGTTTCCAGTCAGTGAATAAACATGTGCTCAAAGTTTCAAGTCGGTAAATGAACATGAACACAATGTTCCCAGTCAGTGAATAAACATGTGCACAATGTTTCCAGTAAGTGAATAAACATGTGCACAATGTTTCCAGTCAGTGAATAAACATGAACACAATGTTCCTAGTCAGTGAATAAACATGTGCTCAATATTTCCAGTCAGTGAATAAACATGGACACAATGTTCCCGGTCAGTGAATAAACATGTGCTCAATGTTTCCAGTCAGTGAATAAACATGGACACAATGTTCCCAGTCAGTGAATAAACATGTGCACAATGTTTCCAGTCAGTGAATAAACATGGACAAAATGTTTCCAGTCAGTGAATAAACATGTGCTCAATGTTTCCAGTCAGTGAATAAATATAGACACAATGTTCCCAGTCAGTGAATAAACATGTGCTCAATGTTTCCAGTTAATGAATAAACATGGACACAATGTACCCAGTCAGTGAATAAACATGTGCACAATGTTTCCAGTCAGTGAATAAACATGGACAAAATGTTCCCAGTCAGTGAATAAACATGGACACAATGTTCCCAGTCAGTGAATAAGCATGTGCTCAATGTTTTCAGTTAGTGAATAAACATGGACACAATGTTTCCAGTCAGTGAATAAACATGTGCCCAATGTTTCCAGTCAGTGAATAAACATGGACAAAATGTTCCCAGTCAGTGAATAAACATGTGCACAATGTTTCCAGTCAGTGAATAAACATGTGCACAATGTTTTCAGTCAGTGAATAAACATGGACACAATGTTCCCAGTCAGTGAATAAACATGTGCACAATGTTTCTAATCAGTGAGTAAACATGGACACAATGTTTTCAGTCAGTGAATAAACATGGACACAATGTTCCCAGTCAGTGAATAAACATGGACACAATGTTTCCAGTCAGTGAATATACGTGTGCACAATGTTTCCAGTCAGTGAATAAACATGTGCTCAAAGTTTCAAGTCGGTAAATGAACATGAACACAATGTTCCCAGTCAGTGAATAAACATGTGCACAATGTTTCCAGTCAGTGAATAAACACGTGCACAATGTTTCCAGTCGGTGAATAAACATGTGCACAATGTTTCCAGTCAGTGAATAAACATAGACAAAATGTTCCCAGTCAGTGAATAAACATGGACACAATGTTCCCAGTCAGTGAATAAACATGTGCTCAATGTTCCAGTCAGTGAATAAACATGGTGA
>NW_003117091.1:0-16699 GCF_000003605.2 Saccoglossus kowalevskii
GGCAGTAGGCTGATATTCGTCCGAATTGTATGTCATTTAACGCTTCATCTAGGCAAAAAACACGGGAAAAGATAGTATGTATGGTGGAATAAAAATTTTCATCAGCCTACTGCACGTGGTATTCCCAGCCGGTCTACCATGCAAGTACTAACCACGCCCGATGCAGCTTAACTTCAGTGATCGGACGAGAACTGGTGTATTCTGCAATGGTTTGGCAGTAGGCTGAATACTCGTCGGAATTGGATGTCATTTAATGCTACGGCTAGACAAATAATCATGGGAAAAATTTAGTATGCAATGTGAAATAAAAATGTTGATGAGCCTACTGCACGTGGTATTCCCAGCTGGTCTCCCATGCAAGTACTAACCACGCCCGATACAGCTTAACTTCAGTGATCTGACGAGAACTTGTGTACTCTGCAATGGTTTGGCAGTAGGCTGAATATTCGTTGGAATTGGATGTAATTTAATACGTCGGTTAGGCAAAAAATCCCGGGAAAAAATTGGTATGAACGGTGGAATGAAAATGTTGATAAGCCTACTGCACGTGGTATCCCCAACCGGTCTCCCATGCAAGTACTAACCACGTCCTATGCAGCTTAACTTCAGTGATCGGACGAGAACTGGTGTATTCTGCTATGGTTTGGCAGTAGGCTGAATATTCGTCGGAATTGGATGTAATTTAATACTTCGGCAAGGCAAAAAATCCCGGGAAAACGTTAGTATGTACGGTGGAATAAAAATGATGATGAGCCTAATGCACGTGGTATTCCCAGCAATGTCTCCCATGCAAGTACTAACCACGCCCGATGCAGCTTAACTTCAGTGATCGGACGAGAACTGGTGTATTCTGCAATGGTTTGGCAGTAGGCTGAATATTCGTCGGAATTGTATGTCATTTAATGCTACGGCTAGGCAAAAAATCATGGGTAAAAGATAGTATATAATGTGGAATAAAAAAGTTGATGAGCCTACTGCACGTGGTATTCTCAGCCGGTCTCCCATGCAAGTACTAACCACGCCCGATACAGCTTAACTTCAGTGATCGAACGGGAACTGGTGTGTTCTTCAATGGTTTGACAGTAGGCTGAATATTCGTCAGAGAATTGCATGTCGTTTAACGCTTCGGCTAGGCAAAAAATCTTCGGGGAAAATTTGGTATGTACAGTGGAACAAAAATGTTGATGAGCCTAATGCACATGATATTCCAGGCCGGTCTCCCATGCAACCACGCCCGATGCAGCTTAACTTCAGTGATCAGACGAGAACTGGTGTATTCTGCAATGGTTTGGCAGTAGGCTGAATATTCGTCCGAATTGCATGTCATTTAACGCTTCGTCTAGGCAAAAACCACGGGAAAAAAGATAGTATGTATGGTGGAATAAAAATGTCATGAGCTACTGCACGTGGTATCCCAGCCGGTCAACCATGCAAGTACTAAACCACGCCCTATGCAGCTTAACTTCAGTGATCGGACGAGAACTAGTGTATTCTGCAATAAAAATGTTCATCAGCCTACTGCACGTGGTATTCCCAGCCGGTCTCCCATGCAAGTACTAAACAAGCCTGATGCAGCTTAACTTCAGTGATCGGACGAGAACTGGTGTATTCTGCAATGCATTGGCAGTAGGCTGAATTTTCCTCGGAATTGGATGTCATTTAATGCTTCGGCTAGGCTAAAAATCACGGGAAAACGTTAGTATGTGCAGTGAAATAAAAATGTTAATGTGCCTACTGTACGTGATATTCTCAGCCGGTCTCCCATGCAAGTACTCACCACGTCCGGAGAGCTTAACTTCAGTGATCGGATATTAACTGGTGTATTCTACAATGGTTTGGCAGTAGGCTGCATATTCGTCGGAATTGGATTTCAATTATGGTTTCGGCTTGGCAAATAATAAAGGGAAAAAGATAGTATGTACGGTGGAATAAAAATGTTGATAAGCCTACTGCACGTGGCATTCCCAGCAGGTCTTCCATGCAAGTACTAACCACGCCCGATGCAGCTGAACTTCGGCGATCGGACGAGAACTGGTGTATTATGCAATGGTCTGGCAGTAGGCTGAAGATTCGTCGGAATTGCATGTCATTTAATGCTACGGCTAGGCAAAAAATCATGGGTAAAAGTTAGTATGTAATGTGGAATAAAAATGTTGATGAGCCTACTGCACGTGGTATTCCAGGCCGGTCTCCCATGCAACCACGCCCGATGCACGCCCGATGCAGCTTAACTTCAGTGATCGGACGTGAACTGGTGTATTCTGCAATGGTTTGGCAGTAGGCTGAATATTCGTTGGAATTGGATTTCAATTAATGTTTCGGCTAGGCAAAAAATCAAGGGAAAAAGATAGAATGTACGGTGGAATAAAAATGTTGATAAGCCTACTGCACGTAGCATTCCCAGCAGGTCTCCCATGCAAGTACTAACCACGCCGGTGCTGCTTAACTTCAGTGATCGGACGAGAACTGGTGTATTCTGCTATGGTTTGGCAGTAGGCTGAATATTCGTCGGAATTAGATGTAATTTAATACTTCGGCTAGGCAAAAAATCCCGGGAAAACGTTAGTATGTACGGTGGAATAAAAATTATGATGAGCCTAATGCACGTGGTATTCCCAGCCTGTCTCCCATGCAAGTACTAACCACGCCCGATGCAGCTTAACTTCAGTGATCGGACGAGAACTGGTGTATTCTGCAATGGTTTGGCAGTAGGCTGAGTATTCGTCGGAATTGGATGTCATTTAATGCTACGGCTAGGCAAAAAATCATGGGTAAAAGTTAGTATATAATGTGGAATGAAAAAGTTGATGAGCCTACTGCACGTGGTATTCTCAGCATGTCTCCCATGCAGGTACTAACCACGCCCGAGGCAGCTTAACTTCAGTGATCGAACGGGAACTGGTGTGTTTTGCAATGGTTTGACAGTACGCTGAATATTCGTCAGAATTGCATGTCGTTTAACGCTTCCGCTAAGCAAAAAACACGGGGAAAAAGATAGTATGTATGGTGGCATTAAAAAATGTTGATGAGCATAATTGCACGTGGTATTCCCAGCCTGTCTCCCATGCAAGTTCTAAACCACGCTGATGCAGCTAAACTTCAGTGATCGGACGAGAACTGGTGTATTCTGCAATAGTTTGGCAGTAGGCTGAATATTCGTCGGAATTGGATGTCATTTAATGCTACGGCTAGGCAAAAAATCATGGGTAAAAGTAAGTATGTAATGTGGTATAAAAAAGTTGATGAGCCTACTGCACGTGGTATTCTCAGCCGGTCTCCCATGCAAGTACTAACAACGCCCGATGCAGCTTAAATTCAGTGATCGAACGGGAACTGGTGTGTTCTGCAATGGTTTGACAGTAGGCTGAATATTCGTCAGAATTGCATGTCGTTTAACGCTTCGGCTAGGCAAAAAATCCCGGGAAAAATTTGGTATGTACGGTGGAATAAAAATGTTGATGAGCCTAACGCACATGGTATTCCAGGCCGGTCTCCCATGCAACCACGCCCGATCCAGCTTAACTTCAGTGATCGGACGTGAACTGGTGTATTCTGCAATGGTTTGGCAGTAGGCTGAATATTTGTCGGAATTGGATTTCAATTAATGCTTCGGCTAGGCAAAAAATCCCGGGAAAAAGTTAGTATGTACGGTGGAATAAAAATGTTCATCAGCCTACTGCACGTGGTATTCCCAGCCGGTCTCCCATACAAGTACTAACCACGCCCGATGCAGCTTAACTTCAGAGATCGTACGAGAACGGTGTATTCTGCAATGGTTTGGCAGTAGGCTGAATATTCGTCCGAATTGTATGTCATTTAACGCTTCGTCTAGGCAAAAAACACGGGAAAAAGATAGTATGTAAGGTGGAATAAAAATGTTCATCAGCCTACTGCACGTGGTATTCCCAGCCGGTCTACCATGCAAGTACTAACCACGCCAGATGCAGCTTAACTTCAGTGATCGGACGAGAACTGGTGTATTCTGCAATGGTTTGGCAGTAGGCTGAATACTCGTCGGAATTGGATGTCATTTAATGCTACGGCTAGACAAATAATCATGGGAAAATTTAGTATGCAATGTGAAATAAAAATGTTGATGAGCCTACTGCACGTGGTATTCCCAGCTGGTCTCCCATGCAAGTACTAACCACGCCCGATACAGCTTAACTTCAGTGATCGGACGAGAACTTATGTACTCTGCAATGGTTTGGCAGTAGGCTGAATATTCGTCGGAATTGGATGTAATTTAATACTTCGGCTAGGCAAAAAATCCCGGGAAAACGTTCGTATGTGCGGTGGAATAAAAATGATGATGAGCCTAATTCACGTGGTATTCCCAGCAATGTCTCCCATGCAAGTACTAACCACGCCCGATACAGCTTAACTTCAGTGATCGGACGAGAACTGGTGTATTCTGCAATGGTTTGGCAGTAGGCTGAATATTCGTCGGAATTGGATGTCATTTAATGCTACGGCTAGGCAAAAAATCATGGGTAAAAGTTAGTATATAATGTGGAATAAAAAAGTTGATGAGCCTACTGCACGTGGTATTCTCAGCCGGTCTCCCATGCAAGTACTAACCACGCCCGATGCAGCTTAACTTCAGTGATCGGACGAGAACTGTTGTATTCTGCAATGGTTTGTCAGTAGGCTGAATACTCGTCGGAATTGGATGTCATTTAATGCTACGGCCAGACAAATAATCATGGGAAAAATTTAGTATGCAATGTGGAATAAAAATGTTGATGAGCCTACTGCACGTGGTATTCCCAGCTGGTCTCCCATGCAACTACTAACCACGCCCGATGCAGCTTAACTTCAGTGATCGGACGAGAACTGGTGTGTTCTGCAATGGTTTGACAGTAGGCTGAATATTCGTCAGAATTGGTTGTCATTTAACGCTTCGGCTAAGCAAAAAATCCCGGGAGAAAGTTGGTATGTACGGTGGAATCAAAATGGTGATAAGCCTACTGCACGTGGTATTCCCAGCCGGTCTCCCATGCAAGTACTAACCACGCCCGATGCAGCTTAACTTCAGTGACCGGATGAGAACTGGTGTATTCTGCAATGGTTTGGCAGTAGGCAGAATATTCGTCGGAATTGGATGTAATTTAGTACTTCGGCTAGGCAAAAAATCCGGGTAAAACGTTAGTCTTTACGGTGGAATAAAAATGTTGATGAGCCTAATGCACTTGGTATTCCCAGCCTGTCTCCCATGCAAGAACTGACCACGCCCGATGCAGCTGAACTTCAGTGATCGGACGAGAACTGGTGTATTTTGCAATGGTTTGGCCATAGGCTGAATATTCGTCTGAATGGTATGTAATTTAATGCTTCGTCTAGGCAAAAAATCATGGGAAAAAGTTAGTATGCAATGTGGAATAAAAATGTTGATGAGCCTACTGCGCGTGGTATTCCCAGACGGTCTCCCATGCAAGTACTAACCACGCCCGATGCAGATTAACTTCAGTGACCGGTCGAGAACTGGTGTATTCTGCAATGGTTTGTCATTAGGCTGAATAAACGTCGGAATTGGATGACATTTAATGCTTCGGCTAGGCAAAAAATCCCGGTAAAAAGTTAGTATGTACGGTGAAATTAAAATGTTGATGAGCCTATTGCACGTGGTATTCGCAGCCGGTCTCCCATGCAAGTAGTAACCTCGTCCGGTGAGCTTAACTTCAGTGATCGGACTAGAACTGGTGTATTCTGCAATGGTTTGTCAGTAGGCTAAAAATTCGTCGAAATTGGTTAACAATTAATGCTTCGGCTAGGCAAACAATTCCGGGAAAAAGTTAGTATGTACGGTGGAATAAAAATGTTGATGTGCCTACTGCATGTGATATTCCCAGCCGGTCTCTCATGCAAGTACTGTCCACGCCCGATGCAGCTTAACTTCAGAGATCGGACGAGAACAGGTGTATTCTACATTGGTTTGACAGTAAGCTGAATATTCGTCGGAATTGGATGTAATTTAGTACTTCGGTTAGGCAAAAAATCATGGAAAAAAGTTAGTAAGTACGATGGAGTAAAAATGTTGATGAGCCTACTGGACATATTATTCCCAGCCGGTCTCCCATGCAAGTACTAACCACGCCCGATGGAGCTTAACTTCAGTGATCGGACGAGAAGTGGTGTATTCTGCAATGGTTTGGCAGTAGGCTGAATATTCGTTGGAATTGGATGTAATTTAATACTTCGGCTAGGCAAAAAATTCCGGGAAAAAGTTAGTATGAACGGTGGAATAAAAATGTTGATGACCCTAATGCACGTGGTATTCCCATCCTGTCTCCCATGCAAGTACTAACCACGCCCGATGCAGCTTAACTTCAGTGATCGGACGAGAACTGGTGTATTCTGCAATGGTTGGGCAGTAGGCTGAATATTCGTCGGAATTGGATGTCATTTAATGATACGGCTAGGCAAAAAATCATGGGTAAAAGTAAGTATGTAATGTGGTATAAAAAAGTTGATGAGCCTACTGCACGTGGTATTCTCAGCCGGTCTCCCATGCAAGTACTAACCACGCCCGATGCAGATTAACTTCAGTGACCGGTCGAGAACTGGTGTATTCTGCAATGGTTTGTCATCAAGCTGAATAAACGTCGGAATTGGATGACATTTAATGCTTCGGCTAGGCAAAAAATCCCGGTAAAAAGTTGGTATGTACGGTGAAATTAAATGTTGATGAGCCTATTGCACGTGGTATTCGCAGCCGGTCTCCCATGCAGTAGTACCACGTCTGGTGAGCTTAACTTCAGTGATCAGACTAGAACTGGTGTATTCTGCAATGGTTTGTCAGTAGGCTGAAAATTCGTCGGAATTGGTTAACAATTAATGCTTCGGCTAGGCAAAAAATTCCGGGAAAAAGTTAGTATGTACGGTGGAATAACAATGTTAATGTGCCTACAGCACGTGATATTCCCAGCCGGTCTCTCATGCAAGTACTGTCCACGCCCGATGAAGCTTAACTTCAGTGATCGGACGTGAACTGGTGTATTCTGAAATGGAGTGGCAGTAGGCTGAATATTCGTCGGAATTGGATGTCATTTAATGCTACGGCTAGGCAAAAAATCATGGGAAAATGTTAGTATGTAATGTGGAATAAAAATGTTGATGAGCCTACTGCACGTGATATTCTCAGCCGGTCTCCCAAGCAAGTACTAACCACGTCCGGTTAGCTTAACTTCAGTGATCAGACGAGAACTGGTGTATTCTGCAATGGTTTGGCAGTAGGCTGAATATTCGTCAGAATTGGATGTCGTTTAACGCTTCGGCTAGGCAAAAAATCCTGGGAAAAAGTTGGTATATACGGTAGAATCAAAATGTTGATAAGCCTACTGCACGTGGTACTTCCAGCAGGTCTCCCATGCAAGTACTAACCACGCCCGATGCAGCTTAACTTCAGTGATCGGACGAGAACTTGTGTATTCTGCATTGGTTTGGCAGTAGGCTGAATATTCATCGGAATTGGATGTAATTTAATACTTCGGCTAGGCAACAAATCCCGGGAAAAAGATGGTATGTATGGAGGAATAAAAATGTTGATAAGTCTACTGCACGTGGTATTCCTAGCCGGTCTCCCATGCAAGTACAATCCATGCCCGATGCAGATTAACTTCAGTGATTGGACGAGAACTGGTGTATTCTGCATTGGTTTGGCAGTAGGCTGAATATTCGTCGCAATTGGATGTCGTTTAACGCTTCGGCTAAGCAAAAAATCCCAGGAAAAAGTTGGTATGTACGGTGGAATCAAAATGTTGATAAGCCTACTGCACATGGTATTCCCAGCCAGTCTCCCGTGCAAGTTCTAACCATGCCCGATGCGGCTTAACTTCAGTGATCGGACGAGAACTGTTGTATCCAGCATTGGTTTGGCAGTAGGCTGAATATTCGTCGCAATTGGATGTCATTTAATGCTTCGGTTAGGCAAAAAATCATGGAAAAAAGTTAGTAAGTACGGTGGAATAAAAATGTTCATCAGCCTACTGCACGTGATATTCTCAGCCGGTCTCCCGTGCAAGTACTATCCACGCCCGAAGCAGCTTAACTTCAGTGTTCGGACGAGAACTGGTGTACTCTGCAATGGTTTGGCAGTAGGCTGAATATTCGTCGGAATTGGATGTAATTTAATACTTCGGCTAGGAAACAATTCCCGGGAAAAAAGTTGGTATGTACTCTCTTTTTATTTCTCAGTTGTAAAGTATACAGTTCATCTATTTTAAAAAATACATTGCAAATTTACGATAAAGGTCAAAATAGTAATTAATAAATATAGATACTTACATAAAAAGTCTATGTATATAGTTTTTATCAATATCTTTAAAATACGTCATGCATTGTCAACTATCGGTAGCTAAGCATGTGCGCAAGACTAAAAATATATACTAGAATACACGATTTACAATTGTATATACAAAAAACGGTGACATACACGCTCTGTGTGTGGCCTCTTGATGAGTGTTAAAGTATTGTCCGAATAGAAGACAATGTCCGTGGTCAATATATAACCCAGTATTAATTCAACTGTTGGTAAAGTTGGTCCCTATGTAATTTCCGCGGCAGTTTGGAGTTTCCCGTCTGTTACTGTGGCGATGGCATCGTTAATGCAGTACCGGTTGGTGAACGACTGTATCGAGTGGTTGAGGTGATGGTATTCAAATTCATTCTTTCAAACGATTTTTGACCCGTGCTTTGAAGCACATCAGTACATTGAGTTTGTTCCAGATCATTCATTTTGTTGTATCGCGTGACATGTATTGCCACCTTGGCAGTTGTGATAAGGAAACACAGCAACTGATGACAATCTCTGTTATATTTTTGTGTAGGTGGACCGAATATGTACCAATCCAAAGGAATACCAGTGTTCGAATCCAATACTAGTTTGACGATCCTTTTGAGAGTGAGATGAACAAAAGCAAGCCGACTGCATTCAATGAATATGTGTACCAGGTCATCGACCTCGTCACAAAAAGGGCATTTATCTGTGTCTCTGATACGACAACTTAATAAAAACCTGCCAGTGGGGATATGCGCCGTGGATTAGGCGCCACTGTAGGTCACCATCTTTTTTTAATATGGGTGGCAGATAGCAATTACCAAAGTTAGGTGTAATATCTGAGGGAAACGATAGTATTTCATGCCATATCATATTTTGTTGCGTGTTTTGGTGTTTAATGTATTGTAGAGTAACAAGACATTTATATATGGACCCTTTTTCAAGTTTATATAACGGACAGTTTAGCAGGAAATCTTGATCGTCTTCTTTATATATAATATCAAAATAGTATTTTGGATTGTTGACTTGCACGTGTGTATCAAAAGTATTTTCGATTATCCTTTTCCATTTTCAGGTATAGCTCTCATAATAACGCCCAACGCTAAAACAAACACGCGTTTGGAGTATATAGGCACTTGACGATGAATGGTGTCGTTATCCAGCCACCTTCCATTGTCGATTAACTGGCCTACTTTAGCGATGCCGGCCTCAATGAAATGGCGCATGTTTAATGGTAAACCACTCAGATGGTGTCTTATAAGTGGATTAAAGAATAACGGTTAATCAGATACATCATGGTAGTTGGACGGACCTTCTATTCTCTTCCAAGGCATGTATGGCATGTACAGTTGAATAAAAATGTTGATAAGCCTACTGCACGTGATATTCTCAGCCGGTCTCCCATGCAAGTACTAATCACGTCCAGTGAGCTTAACTTCAGTTATCGGTCGAGAACTGGTGTATTCTGCAATAGTTTGTCAGTAGGCTGAAAATTCGTCGGAATTGGATGCCATTTAAAGCCTTGGCTATTCAAAAAATCCCGAAAAAAAGTTAGTATGTACGGTGGAATAAAAATGTTAATGTGCCTACTGCACGTGATATTTGATATTCTCAGCCGGTGTCCCATGCAAGTACTAACCACGTCCGGTGAGCTTAACTTCAGTGATCGGACGAGAACTGGTGTATTCTGCAATGGATTGGCAGTAGACTGAATTTTCGTCGGAATTGGATGTCAATAATTGTTTCGGCTATGCAAAGAATCCAGGAAAAATGTTACTATGTACTGCGGAATAAAATTTTTGATGAGCCTACTGCACGCGGTATTACCAGCCGGTCTCCCATGAAAGTACTAAACATGTCCGATGCAGATTAAGTTCAGTGATCGGACGAGAACTGGTGTATTCTGCAATGGTTTGGCAGTAGGCTGAATATTCGTCGGAATTGGATGTCATTTAATGCTACGGCTAGGCAAAAAATCCCGGGAAAAAGTTGGTATATACGGTGGAATAAAAATGTTGATAAGCCTACTGCACATGGTATTCCCAGCCGGTCTCCCGTGCAAGTCCTAACCATGCCCGATGCGGCTTAACTTCAGTGATCGGACGAGAACTGGTGTATTCTGCATTGGTTTGGCAGTAGGCTGAATATTCGTTGCAATTGGATGTCATTTAATGCTTCGGTTAGGCAAAAAATCATGGAAAAAAGTTAGTAAGTACGGTGGAATAAAAAATGTTCATCAGCCTACTGCACGTGGTATTCCCAGCCGGTCTCCCATGCAAGTACTAACCACGCCCGATGCAGCTTAACTTTCAGTGATAGGACGAGAACTAATGTATTCTGCTATGGTTTGGGCAGTAGCCTGAATATTCGTCGGAATTGGAAGTAATTTAATACATTCGGCTAGGCAAAAAATTCCGGGAAAACCTTTGTATGTTACGGTGGAATAAAAAAGAATAATGAGCCTAATGTTAGTGGTATTCCCCAGCAATGTCTCCCCATGGCAAGTACTAACCCACGCCCGATGCAGGCTTAACTTTCAGTGGATCGGACGAGAACTGGTGTAATTCTGCAATGGTTTGGCAGTAGGCTGAATATCGTCGGAATTGGATGTCATTTAATGCTACGGCTAGGCAAAAAATCATGGGTAAAAGTTAGTATATAATGTGGAATAAAAAAGTTGATGAGCCTACTGCACGTGGTATTCTCAGCCGGTCTCCCATGCAAGTACTAACCACGCCCGATGCAGCTTAACTCCAGTGATCGAACGGGAACTGGTGTGTTCTTCAATGGTTTGACAGTAGGCTGAATATTCGTCAGAATTGCATGTCGTTTAACGCTTCGGCTAGGCAAAAAATCCCGGGGAAAATTTGGTATGTACAGTGGAATAAACATGTTGATGAGCCTAATGCACATGATACTCCAGGCCGGTCTCCCATGCAACCACGCCTGATGCAGCTTAACTTCAGTGATCAGACGAGAACTGGTGTATTCTGCAATGGTTTGGCAGTAGGCTGAATATTCGTCCGAATTGTATGTCATTTAACGCTTCGTCTAGGCAAAAAACACGGGAAAAAGATAGTATGTATGGTGGAATAAAAATGTTCATCAGCCTACTGCCCGTGGTATTCCCAGCCGGTCTACCATGCAAGTACTAACCACGCCCGATGCAGCTTAACTTCAGTGATCGGACGAGAACTGGTGTATTCTGCAATGGTTTGGCAGTAGGCTGAATACTCGTCGGAATTGGATGTCATTTAATGCTACGGCTAGACAAATAATCATGGGAAAAATTTAGTATGCAATGTGAAATAAAAATATTGATGAGCCTACTGCACGTGGTATTCCCAGCTGGTCTCCCATGCAAGTAGAAACCACGTCCGGTGAGCTTAACTTCAGTGATCGGACTAGAACTGTTGTATTCTGCAATGGTTTGTCAGTACGCTAAAAATTCGTCGGAATTGGTTAACAATTAATGCTTCGGCTAGGCAAAAAATTCCGGGAAAAAGTTAGTATGTACGGTGGAATAAAAATGTTGATGTGCCTACTGCATGTGATATTCCCAGCCGGTCTCTCATGCAAGTACTGTCCACGCCCGATGCAGCTTAACTTCAGTGATCGGACGAGAACTGGTGTATTCTGCATTGGTTTGACAGTAAGCTGAATATTCGTCGGAATTGGATGTAATTTAGTACTTCGGTTAGGCAAAAAATCATGGAAAAAAGTTAGTAAGTACGTGGAGTAAAAATGTTGATGAGCCTACTGGACATATATTCCCAGCCGGTCTCCCATGCAAGTACTAACCACGCCCGATGCAGCATATCTTCAGTGGTCGGACGAGAACTGGTGTACTATGCAATGGTTTGGCAGTAGGCTGAATATTCGTTGGAATTGGATGTAATTTAATACTTCGGCTAGGAAACAATTACCGGGAAAAAGTTGGTATGTACGGTGGAATAAAAATGTTGATAAGCCTACTGCACGTGATATTCTCAGCCGGTCTCCCATGCAAGTACTAACCACGCCCGATGCAGCTTAACTTCAGTGATTGGACGAGAACTGGTGTATTCTGCAATGGTTTGGCAGTAGGCTAAATATTCATCGGAATTGGATGTAATTTAATACTTCGGCTAGGCAACAAATCCCGGGAAAAAGTTGGTATGTACGGTGGAATAAAAATGTTGATAAGCCTACTGCACATGGTATTCCCAGCCGGTCTCCCGTGCAAGTCCTAACCATGCCCGATGCGGCTTAACTTCAGTGATCGGACGAGAACTGGTGTATTCTGCATTGGATTGGCAGTAGGCTGAATATTCGTCGCAATTGGATGTCATTTAATGCTTCGGTTAGGCAAAAAATCATAGAAAAAAGTTAGTAAGCACGGTGGAATAAAAATGTTCATCAGCCTACTGCACGTGGTATTCCCAGCCGGTCTCCCATGCAAGTACTAACCACGCCCGATGCAGCATAACTTCAGTGATAGGACGAGAACTAGTGTATTCTGCTATGGTTTGGCAGTAGCCTGAATATTCGTCGGAATTGGATGTAATTTAGTACTTCGGCTAGGCAAAAAATCCCGGGAAAAAGTTAGTATGTACGGTGGAATAAAAATGTTGATGAGGCTACTGCACGTGGTATTCTCAGCCGGTCTCCCATGCAAGTACTAACCACGTATGGTGAGCTTAACTTCAGTGATGGGGACTAGAACTGGTGTATTCTGCAATGGTTTGTCAGTAGGCTGAAATTCGTCGCAATTGGATGTCATTTAATGCTTCGGTTAGGCAAAAAATCATGGAAAAAAGTTAGTAAGTACGGTGGAATAAAAATGTTCATCAGCTACTGCACGTGATATTCTCAGCCGGTCTCCCCAAGCAAGTACTAACCACGTCCGGTTAGCTTAACTTCAGTGATCGGACGAGAACTGGTGTATTCTGCAATGGTTTGTCAGTAGGCTGAAAATTCGTCGGAATTGGATGACATTTAATGCTTCGGCTAGGCAAAAAATCATGAAAAAAAGTTAGTGAACGGTGAAATAAAAATGTTCATCAGCCTACTGCACGTAGAATTCCCAGCCGTTCTCCAATGCAAGTCCTAACCATGCCTGATGCGGCTTAACTTCAGTGATCGGACGAGAACTGGTGTATTCTGAAATGGTTTGGCAGTAGGCTGAATATTCGCCCGAATTGTATGTCATTTAATGCTTCGTCTGGGCAAAAAATCAAGGGAAATAGATAGTATGTACGGTGGAATAAAAATGTTGATGAGCCTAATGCACATGGTTATCCAGGCCGGTCTCCCATGCAACCACGCCCGATGCATCTTAACTTCAGTGATCGGACGAGAACTGGAGTATTCTGCAATGGTTTGGCAGTAGGCTGAATATTCGCCCGAATTGTATGTCATTTAATGCTTCGTCTGGGCAAAAAATCATGGCAAAAAGTTAGAATGAAATGTGGAATAAAAATGTTGATGGGCCTACTGCACGTGGTATTCTCAGCCGGTCTCCCGTGCAAGTCCTAACCATGCCTGATGCGGCTTAACTTCAGTGATCGGACGAGAACTGGTGTATTCTGAAATGGTTTGGCAGTAGCCTGAATATATGTCGGAATTGGATTTCAATTAATGTTTCGGCTAGGCAAAAAATCAAGGGAAAAAGATAGTATGTACGGTGGAATAAAAATGTTGATAAGCATACTGCACGTGGCATTCCCAGCCGGTCTCCCGTGCAAGTCCTAACCATGGCCGATGCGGCTTAACTTCAGTGATCAGACGAGAACTGGTGTATTCTGCAATGGTTTGGCAGTAGGCTGAATATTCGTTGGAATTGGATTTCAATTAATGTTTCGGCTAGGAAAAAAATCAAGGGAAAAAGATAGAATGTACGGTGGAATAAAAATATTGATAAGCCTACTGCACGTAGCATTCCCAGCAGGTCTCCCATGCAAGTACTAACCACGCCCGATGCAGCTTAACTTCAGTGATCGGACGAGAACTGGTGTATTCTGCAATGGTTTGGCAGTAGGCTGAATATTCGTCGGAATTGGATGTCATTTAATGCTACGGCTAGGCAAAAAATCATGGGTAAAAGTTAGTATGTAATGTGGAATAAAAATGTTGATGAGCCTACTACACGTGGTATTCCAGGCCGGTCTCCCATGCAACCACGACCGATGCAGCTTAACTTCAGTGATCGGACGTGAACTGGTGTATTCTGCAATGGTTTGGCAGTAGGCTGAATATTCGTTGGAATTGGATTTCAATTAATGTTTCGGCTAGGAAAAAAATCAAGGGAAAAAGATAGAATGTACGGTGGAATAAAAATATTGATAAGCCTACTGCACGTATCATTCCCAGCAGGTCTCCCATGCAAGTACTAACCACGCCCGATGCAGCTTAACTTCAGTGATCGGACGAGAACTGGTGTATTCTGCAATGGTTTGGCAGTAGGCTGAATATTCGTCGGAATTGGATTTCAATTAATGCTTCGGCTAGGCAAAAAATCCCGGGGAAAATTTAGTATGCACGGTGGAATAAAAATGTTCATCAGCTACTGCACGTGGTATTCCCAGCCTGTCTCCCATGCAAGTACTAACCACGCCCGATGCAGCTTAACTTCAGTGATCGGACGAGAACTGGTGTATTCTGCAATGGTTTGGCAGTAGGCTGAATATTCGTCGGAATTGGATGTCATTTAATGCTACGGCTAGGCAAAAAATCATGGGTAAAATTAGGTATGTAATGTGGTATAAAAAAGTTGATGAGCCTACTGCACGTGGTATTCTCAGCCGGTCTCCCATGCAAGTACTAACAACGCCCGATGCAGCTTAAATTCAGTGATCGAACGGGAACTGGTGTGTTCTGCAATGGTTTGACAGTAGGCTGAATATTCGTCAGAATTGCATGTCGTTTAACGCTTCGGCCAGGCAAAAAATCCCGGGAAAAATTTGGTATGTACGGTGGAATAAAAATGTTGATGAGCCTAACGCACATGGTATTCCAGGCCGGTCTCCCATGCAACCACGCCCGATCCAGCTTAACTTCAGTGATCGGACGAGAACTGGTGTATTCTGCAATGGTTTGGCAGTAGGCTGAATATTCGTCTGAATTGTATGTCATTTAATGCTTCGTCTAGGCAAAAAATCATAGGAAAAATTTAGAATGTAATGTGGAATAAAAATGTTGATGGGCCTACTGCACGTGGTATTCCCAGCCGGTCTCCCGTGTAAGTGCTAACCACGCCCTATGCAGCTTAACTTCAGTGATCGGACAAGAACTGGTGTATTCTGCAATGGTTTGGCAGTAGGCTGAATATTTGTCGGAATTGGATTTCAATTAATGCTTCGGCTAGGCAAAAAATCCCGGGAAAAAGTTAGTATGTACGGTGGAATAAAAATGTTCATCAGCCTACTGCACGTGGTATTCCCAGCCGGTCTCCCATACAAGTACTAACGACGCCCGATGCAGCTTAACTTCAGAGATCGGACGAGAACTGGTGTATTCTGCAATGGTTTGGCAGTAGACTGAATATTCGTCGGAATTTGATGTAATTTAATACTTCGGCAAGGCAAACAATCCCGGGAAAACGATTAGTATGTACGGTGGAATAAAAATGTTGATGAGCCTAATGCACGTGGTATTCCCAGCTGTCTCCCATGCAAGTACTAAACCACGCCCGATGCAGCTTAACTTCAGTGATCGGACGAGAACTGGTGTATTCTGCAATGGTTTGGCAGTAGGCTGAATATTCGTCGGAATTGGATGTCATTTAATGCTACGGCTAGGCAAAAAATCATGGGTAAAAGTAAGTATGTAATGTGGTATAAAAAAGTTGATGAGCCTACTGCACGTGGTATTCTCAGCCGGTCTCCCATGCAAGTACTAACAACGCCCGATGCAGCTTAAATTCAGTGATCGAACGGGAACTGGTGTGTTCTGCAATGGTTTGACAGTAGGCTGAATATTCGTCAGAATTGCATGTCGTTTAACGCTTCCGCTAGGCAAAAAAATCCCGGGAAAAATGTGGTATGTACGGTGGAATAAATATGTTGATGAGCCTAATCACATGGTATTCCAGGCCGGTCTCACATGCAACCACGCCCGATGAAGCTTAACTTCAGTGATCGGACGAGAACTGGTGTATTCTGCAATGGTTTGGCAGTAGGCTGAATATTCGTCGGAATTGGATGTCATTTACTGCTACGGCTCGGCAAAAAATCCCGGGAAAACGTTAGTATGTACGGTGGAATAAAAATGTTGATGAGCCTAATGCACGTGGTATTCCCAGCCTGTATCCCATGCAAGTACTAACCACGCCCGATGCAGCTTAACTTCAGTGATCGGACGAGAACTGGTGTATTCTGCAATGGTTAGGCAGTAGGCTGAATATTTGTCCAAAATTGTATGTCATTTAATGATTCCGTCTAG
>NW_003117100.1:0-17608 GCF_000003605.2 Saccoglossus kowalevskii
ATATCAGTGATATGTGCGATAACAACTACATATGTATACATGAGATATCAGTGATATGTGCGATAACAACTACATATGTATACATGAGATATCAGCGATATGTGCGATAACAACTACATATGTATACATGAGATATCAGTGATATGTGCGATAACAACTACATATGTATTTATAGGATATCAGCGATATGTGTGACAACAACTAGATATATATACATGAGATATCAGCGATATGAGCGATAACAACTACATATGTATTCATAAGATATCAGCGATATCTGCGATATCAACTACATATGTATTCATATGATATCAGTGATATGAGCGATAACAACTGCATATGTATACATAGGATATCAGCGATGTATGCGATAACAACTACACATAGGATATCAGCGATATATGTGATAACAACTACATCTCTATACATGGGATATCAGCGATATGTGCGATTACAACTACATATGTATACATGAGATATCAGCGATATATACGATAACAACTACATATGTATACATGAGATATCAGCGATATATGTGATAGCAACTACATATGTATACAATATAGGATACCAGCGATATGTGCAATAACAACTACATATGTATACATGAGATATCAGCGATATATGCGATAACAACTAGATATGTATACATGAGATATCGGCGATATGTGCGATAACAACTACATATGTATACATGAGATATCAGTGATACATGCGATAACAACTACATATGTATACATGAGATATCAGTGATATGTGCGATAACAACTACATATGTATACATGAGATATTAGTGATACATGCGATAACAACTACATATGTATACATGAGATATCAGTGATATGTGCGATAACAACTACATATGTATACATGAGATATCAGTGATATGTGCGATAACAACTACATATGTATACATGAGATATCAGTGATATGTGCGATAACAACTACATATGTATACATGAGATATCAGCGATATGTGCGATAACAACTACATATGTGTACATAGGATATCAGCGATATGTGCGATAACAACTGCATATGTATACATGAGATATCAGCGACATGTGCGATGACAACTACATATGTGTACATAGGATATCAGCGATATGTGCGATAACAACTACATATGTATACATGAGATATCAGTGATATGTGCGATAACAACTACATATGTATTTATAGGATATCAGCGATATGTGTGACAACAACTAGATATATATACATGAGATATCAGCGATATGTGCGATAACAACTACATATGTATTCATAAGATATCAGCGATATGTGCGATATCAACTACATATGTATTCATATGATATCAGTGATATGAGCGATAACAACTGCATATGTATACATAGGATATCAGCGATGTATGCGATAAAAACTACACATAGGATATCAGCGATATATGTGATAACAACTACATCTCTATACATGGGATATCAGCGATATGTGCGATTACAACTACATATGTATACATGAGATACAGCGATATGTGCGATAACAACTACATATGTGTACATAGGATATCAGCGATATATGCGATAACAACTACATATGTATACACAGGATATCAGCGATATGTGCGATATCAATTACATATGTATACTTGAGATATCAGCGATATATACGATAACAACTACATATGTATACATGAGATATCAGCGATATATGTGATAACAACTACATATGTATACAATATAGGATACCAGCGATATGTGCAATAACAACTACATATGTATACATGAGATATCAGCGATATATGCGATAACAACTAGATATGTATACATGAGATATCGGCGATATGTGCGATAACAACTACATATGTATACATGAGATATCAGTGATACATGCGATAACAACTACATATGTATACATGAGATATCAGTGATATGTGCGATAACAACTACATATGTATACATGAGATATTAGTGATACATGCGATAACAACTACATATGTATACATGAGATATCAGTGATATGTGCGATAACAACTACATATGTATACATGAGATATCAGTGATATGTGCGATAACAACTACATATGTATACATGAGATATCAGCGATATGTGCGATAACAACTACATATGTATACATGAGATGTCTGTGATATATGCGATAACAACTACATATGTATACATGAGATATCAGCGATATGTGCGATAACAACTACATATGTGTACATAGGATATCAGCGATATGTGCGATAACAACTGCATATGTATACATGAGATATCAGCGACATGTGCGATGACAACTACATATGTGTACATAGGATATCAGCGATATGTGCGATAACAACTACATATGTATACATGAGATATCAGTGATATGTGCGATAACAACTACATATGTATTTATAGGATATCAGCGATATGTGTGACAACAACTAGATATATATACATGAGATATCAGCGATATGTGCGATAACAACTACATATGTATTCATAAGATATCAGCGATATGTGCGATATCAACTACATATATATTCATATGATATCAGTGATATGAGCGATAACAACTGCATATGTAAACATAGGATATCAGCGATGTATGCGATAACAACTACACATAGGATATCAGCGATATATGTGATAACAACTACATCTGTATACATGGGATATCAGTGGTACATGCGATGACAACTACATATGTATTCATGAGATATCAGCGATATGTGCGATAACAACTGCATATGTATTCATGAGATATCAGCGATATGTGCGATAACAACTACATATGTATTCATGAGATATCAGCGATATGTGCGATAACAACTACATCTGTATACATAGGATATCAGTGGTACATGCGATAACAACTACATATGTATTCATGAGATATCAGCGATATGTGCATAATAACTACATATGTATTCATGAGATATCAGCGATATGTGCGATAACAACTACATATGTATACATGAGATATCAGCGATATGTGCAATAACAACTACATAAGTATACATGAGATATCAGCGATATGTGCGATAACAACTACATATGTATACATGAGATATCAGCGATATGTGCGATAACAACTAGATATGTATACATGAGATATCGGCGATATGTGCGATAACAACTACATCTGTATACATAGGATATCAGTGATATGTGCGATAACAACTAAATCTGTATACATGAGATATAAGTGATATGTGCGATAACAACTACATATGTATACATGAGATATCAGTGATATGTGCGATAACAACTACATATGTATACATGAGATATCAGTGATATGTGCGATAACAACTACATATGTATACATAGGATATCAGTGATATATGCAATAACAACTACATATGTATACATAGGATATCAGCGATATATGCGATAACAACTACACATATACAAATAGGATATCAGCGATATATGCGATAACAACTACATATGTATACATAGGATATCAGCGATATATGCGATAACAATTACATATGTATACATATGATATCAGCGATATGTGCGATATCAACTACATATGTATACATGAGATATCAGCGATATATACGATAACAACAACATATGTATACATAGCATATCAGCGATATATGCGATAACAACTACATATGTATACACAGGATATCAGCGATATGTGCGATATCAATTACATATGTATACATGAGATATCAGCGATATGTGCGATAATAACTAGATATGTATACATGAGATATCGGCGATATATGCATAATGACTACATATGTATTCATGAGATATCAGCGATATGTGCGATAACAACTACAAATGTATACATGAGATATCAGCGATATGTGCGATAACAACTACATATGTATACATGAGATAACAGCGATATGTCCGATAACAACTACATATGTATACATGAGATATCAGCGATATTTGCGATAACAACTACATATGTATACATATGATATCAGCGATATGTGCGATATCAACTACATATGTATACATGAGATATCAGCGATATATACGATAACAACAACATATGTATACATAGCATATCAGCGATATATGCGATAACAACTACATATGTATACACAGGATATCAGCGATATGTCCGATATCAATTACATATGTATACATGAGATATCAGCGATATGTGCGATAATAACTAGATATGTATACATGAGATATCGGCGATATATGCGATAACAACTACATATGTATACATGAGATATGAGCGATATGTGCGATAACATCTACATATGTATACATAAGATATTAGCGATATATGCGATAACAACTACATATGTATACATAGGATATCAGCGATATGTGTGATAACAACTACATATGTATACATATGATATCAGCAATACATGCAATAACAACTACATCTGTATACATGAGATATCAGCGATATGTGTGACAGCAACTACATATGTATACATGAGATATCAGCGATATGTGCGATAACAACTGCATATGTATACATGAGATAGCGATATATGCGATAACAACTACATATATGTACATAGGATATCAGCGATATGTGCGATAACAACTACATATGTATACATGAGATATCAGTGATATGTGCGATAACAAATACATATGCATACATAGGATATTAGCGGTATGTGCGATAACAACTACATATGTATTTTTAGGATATCGGCGATATGTGCGATAACAACTAGATATGTATACATGAGATATCGGCGATATGTGCGATAACAACCACATCAGTATACATAGGATATCAGCGATATGTGCGATAACAACTAAATCTGTATACATGAGATATAAGTGATATGTGCGATAACATCTACATATGTATACATGAGATATCAGTGATATGTGCGATAACAACTACATATGTATACATGAGATATCAGTGATATGTGCGATAACAACTACATATGTATATATAGGATATCAGCGATATATGCAATAACAACTACATATGTATACATAGGTTATCAGCGAAATATGCGATAACAACTACATAAGTACACATAGGATATCAGCGATAAATGTGATAACAACTACACATATACAAATAGGATATCAGCGATATATGCGATAACAACTACATATGTATACATAGGATATCAGCGATATATGCGATAACAACTACACATGTACACATAGGATATCAGCGATATATGTGATAACAAATATATATATGTATACATATGATATCAGCGATATGTGCGATATCAACTACATATGTATACATGAGATATCAGCGATATATACGATAACAACAACATATGTATACATAGCATATCAGCGATATATGCGATAACAACTACATATGTATACACAGGATATCAGCGATATGTGCGATATCAATTACATATGTATACATGAGATATCAGCGATATGTGCGATAATAACTAGATATGTATACATGAGATATCGGCGATATATGCATAATGACTACATATGTATTCATGAGATATCAGCGATATGTGCGATAACAACTACAAATGTATACATGAGATATCAGCGATATGTGCGATAACAACTACATATGTATACATGAGATAACAGCGATATGTCCGATAACAACTACATATGTATACATGAGATATCAGCGATATATGCGATAACAACTACATATATGTACATAGGATATCAGCGATATGTGCGATAACAACTACATATGTATACATGAGATACCAGTGATATGTGCGATAACAACTAGATATGTATACATAGGATATCAGTGATGTATGCGATATCAACTACACATAGGATATCAGCGATATATGTGATAACAAATACATATGTATACATAGGATATCAGCGATATATGCGATAACAACTACATATGTATACATATGATATAAGCGATATGTGCGATATCAACTACATATGTATACATGAGATATCATCGATATTTGCGATAACAACTACATATGTATACATATGATATCAGCGATATGTGCGATATCAACTACATATGTATACATGAGATATCAGCGATATATACGATAACAACAACATATGTATACATATGATATAAGCGATATGTGCGATATCAACTACATATGTATACATGAGATATCATCGATATTTGCGATAACAACTACATATGTATACATATGATATCAGCGATATGTGCGATATCAACTACATATGTATACATGAGATATCAGCGATATATACGATAACAACAACATATGTATACATAGCATATCAGCGATATGTGCGATATCAACTACATATGTATACATATGATATCAGCGATATATACGCTAACAGCTACATATGTATACATATGATATCAGCGATATATACGCTAACAACTACATATGTATACATATGATATCAGCGATATATACGCTAACAACTACATATGTATACATAGGATATCAGCGATATATACGCTAACAACTTCATATGTATACATAGGATATCAGCGATATATGCGATAACAGATACATATGTATACATAGGATATCAGCGATATATACGATAACAACTACATATGTATACATGAGATATCAGCGATATGTGCGATAACAACTACATATGTATACATGAGATATCAGCGATATGTGCGATAACAACTACATATATATACATGAGATATCAGCGATATGTGCGATAACAACTAGATATGTATACATGAGATATCGTCGATATGTGCGATAACAACTACATATGTATACATGAGATATCAGTGATATGTGCGATAACAACTACATATGTATACATGAGATATCAGTGATATGTGCGATAACAACTACATATGTATACATAGGATATCAGCGATATATGCAATAACAACTACATATGTATACATAGGATATCAGCGATATATGCGATAACAACTACATAAGTATACATAGGATATCAGCGATATATGCGATAACAACTACATATGTATACATAGGATATCAGCGATATATGCGATAACAACTACATATGTATACATATGATATCAGCGATATGTGCGATATCAACTACATATGTATACATGAGATATCAGCGATATATACGATAACAACAACATATGTATACATAGCATATCAGCGATATATGCGATAACAACTACATATGTATACACAGGATATCAGCGATATGTGCGATATCAATTACATATGTATACATGAGATATCAGCGATATGTGCGATAATAACTAGATATGTATACATGAGATATCGGCGATATATGCATAATGACTACATATGTATTCATGATATATCAGCGATATGTGCGATAACAACTACAAATGTATACATGAGATATCAGCGATATGTGCGATAACAACTACATATGTATACATGAGATAACAGCGATATGTCCGATAACAACTACATATGTATACATGAGATATCAGCGATATATGCGATAACAACTACATATATGTACATAGGATATCAGCGATATGTGCGATAACAACTACATATGTATACATGAGATACCAGTGATATGTGCGATAACAACTAGATATGTATACATAGGATATCAGTGATGTATGCGATATCAACTACACATAGGATATCAGCGATATATGTGATAACAAATACATATGTATACATAGGATATCAGCGATATATGCGATAACAACTACATATGTATACATATGATATAAGCGATATGTGCAATAACAACTACATATGTATACAAAGGATATCAGCGATATATGTGATAACATCTACATATGTATACATAGGATATCAGCGATATATGCGATAACAACTACACATGTACACATAGGATATCAGCGATATATGCGATAACAGATACATATGTATACATATGATATCAGCGATATATACGCTAACAACTACATATGTATACATATGATATCAGCGATATATACGCTAACAACTACATATGTATACATAGGATATCAGCGATATATACGCTAACAACTTCATATGTATACATAGGATATCAGCGATATATACGATAACAACTACATATGTATACATGAGATATCAGCGATATATACGATAACAACAACATATGTATACATGAGATATCAGCGATATATGTGATAACAACTACATATGTATACAATATAGGATACCAGCGATATGTGCAATAACAACTGCATATGTATACATGAGATATCAGCGATATATACGATAACAACTACATATGTATACATAGGATATCAGCGATATATGCGATAACAACTACATATGTATACACAGGATATCAGCGATATGTGCGATATCAATTACATATGTATACATGAGATATCAGCGATATATACGATAACAACTACATATGTATACATGAGATATCAGCGATATATGTGATAACAACTACATATGTATACAATATAGGATATCAGCGATATGTGCAATAACAACTACATATGTATACATGAGATATCAGCGATATATGCGATAACAACTAGATATGTATACATGAGATATCGGCGATATGTGCGATAACAACTACATATGTATACATGAGATATCAGTGATACATGCGATAACAACTACATATGTATACATGAGATATCAGTGATATGTGCGATAACAACTACATATGTATACATGAGATATCAGTGATACATGCGATAACAACTACATATGTATACATGAAATATCAGTGATATGTGCGATAACAACTACATATGTATACATGAGATATCAGTGATATGTGCGATAACAACTACATATGTATACATGAGATATCAGCGATATGTGCGATAACAACTACATATGTATACATGAGATGTCTGCGATATATGCGATAACAACTACATATGTATACATGAGATATCAGCGATATGTGCGATAACAACTACATATGTGTACATAGGATATCAGTGATATGTGCGATAACAACTACATATGTGTACATAGGATATCAGCGATATGTGCGATAACAACTACATATGTATACATGAGATATCAGTGATATGTGCGATAACAACTACATATGTATTTATAGGATATCAGCGATATGTGTGACAACAACTAGATATATATACATGAGATATCAGCGATATGTGCGATAACAACTACATATGTATTCATATGATATCAGCGATATGTGCGATATCAACTACATATGTATTCATATGATATCAGTGATATGAGCGATAACAACTGCATATGTATACATAGGATATCAGCGATGTATGCGATAACAACTACACATAGGATATCAGCGATATATGTGATAAAAACTACATCTGTATACATGGGATATCAGTGGTACATGCGATAACAACTACATATGTATTCATGAGATATCAGCGATATGTGCGATAACAACTGCATATGTATTCATGAGATATCAGCGATATGTGCGATAACAACTACATATGTATTCATGAGATATCAGCGATATGTGCGATAACAACTACATATGTATACATGAGATGTCTGCGATATATGCGATAACAACTACATATGTATACATGAGATATCAGCGATATGTGCGATAACAACTACATATGTGTACATAGGATATCAGTGATATGTGCGATAACAACTACATATGTGTACA
The DNA here is from genome assembly GCF_000003605.2 of Saccoglossus kowalevskii. Lineage (NCBI taxonomy): Eukaryota > Metazoa > Hemichordata > Enteropneusta > Harrimaniidae > Saccoglossus > Saccoglossus kowalevskii. Next base: position 9,415 of record NW_003117100.1, read on the forward strand.
TAGGATATCAGCGATATGTGCGATAACAACTACATATGTATACATGAGATATCAGTGATATGTGCGATAACAACTACATATGTATTTATAGGATATCAGCGATATGTGTGACAACAACTAGATATATATACATGAGATATCAGCGATATGTGCGATAACAACTACATATGTATTCATATGATATCAGCGATATGTGCGATATCAACTACATATGTATTCATATGATATCAGTGATATGAGCGATAACAACTGCATATGTATACATAGGATATCAGCGATGTATGCGATAACAACTACACATAGGATATCAGCGATATATGTGATAAAAACTACATCTGTATACATGGGATATCAGTGGTACATGCGATAACAACTACATATGTATTCATGAGATATCAGCGATATGTGCGATAACAACTGCATATGTATTCATGAGATATCAGCGATATGTGCGATAACAACTACATATGTATTCATGAGATATCAGCGATATGTGCGATAACAACTACATCTGTATACATAGGATATCAGTGGTACATGCGATTACAACTACATATGTATTCATGAGATATCAGCGATATGTGCATAATAACTACATATGTATTCATGAGATATCAGCGATATGTGCGATAACAACTACATATGTATACATGAGATATCAGCGATATGTGCAATAACAACTACATATGTATACATGAGATATCAGCGATATGTGCGATAACAACTACATATGTATACATGAGATATCAGCGATATGTGCGATAACAACTAGATATGTATACATGAGATATCGGCGATATGTGCGATAACAACTACATCTGTATACATAGGATATCAGTGATATGTGCGATAACAACTAAATCTGTATACATGAGATATAAGTGATATGTGCGATAACAACTACATATGTATACATGAGATATCAGTGATATGTGCGATAACAACTACATATGTATACATGAGATATCAGTGATATGTGCGATAACAACTACATATGTATACATAGGATATCAGTGATATATTCAATAACAACTACATATGTATACATAGGATATCAGCGATATATGCGATAACAACTACATAAGTATACTTAGGATATCAGCGATATATGTGATAACAACTACACATATACAAATAGGATATCAGCGATATATGGGATAACAACTACATATGTATACATAGGATATCAGCGATATATGCGATAACAACTACACATGTACACATAGGATATCAGCGATATATGCGATAACAAATATATATATGTATACATAGGATATCAGCGATATGTGCGATAACAACTAAATCTATATACATGAGATATAAGTGATATGTGCGATAACAACTACATATGTATACATAGGATATCAGCGATATATGCAATAACAACTACATATGTGTACATAGGATATCAGCAATACATGCAATAACAACTACATCTGTATACATGCGATATCAGCGATATGTGTGACAGCAACTACATATGTATACATGAGATATCAGCGATATGTGCGATAACAACTACATATGTATACATGAGATATCAGCGATATATGCGATAACAACTACATATGTATACATATGATATATGCGATATATGCGATAACTACTACATATGTATACGTAAGATATCAGCGATATGTGCGATAACAACTACATATGTATACATAGGATATCAGCGATATGTGCGATATCAACTACATATGTATACATGAGATATTAGCGATATATACGATAACAACTACATATGTATACATAGTATATCAGCGATATATGAGATAACAACTACATCTGTATACATATGATATCAGTGATACATGCGATAACAACTACATATGTATACAAAGGATATCAGTGATATGTGCGATATCAACTACATATGTATACATGAGATATCAGCGATATATACGATAACAACTACATATGTATACATAGGATATCAGCGATATATGCGATAACAACTACATATGTATACACAGGATATCAGCGATATGTGCGATATCAATTACATATGTATACATGAGATATCAGCGATATATACGATAACAACTACATATGTATACATGAGATATCAGCGATATATGTGATAACAACTACATATGTATACAATATAGGATACCAGCGATATGTGCAATAACAACTACATATGTATACATGAGATATCAGCGATATATGCGATAACAACTAGATATGTATACATGAGATATCGGCGATATGTGCGATAACAACTACATATGTATACATGAGATATCAGTGATACATGCGATAACAACTACATATGTATACATGAGATATCAGTGATATGTGCGATAACAACTACATATGTATACATGAGATATCAGTGATACATGCGATAACAACTACATATGTATACATGAGATATCAGTGATATGTGCGATAACAACTACATATGTATACATGAGATATCAGTGATATGTGCGATAACAACTACATATGTATACATGAGATATCAGCGATATGTGCGATAACAACTACATATGTATACATGAGATATCAGTGATATGTGCGATAACAACTACATATGTATTTATAGGATATCAGCGATATGTGTGACAACAACTAGATATATATACATGAGATATCAGCGATATGTGCGATAACAACTACATATGTATTCATAAGATATCAGCGATATCTGCGATATCAACTACATATGTATTCATATGATATCAGTGATATGAGCGATAACAACTGCATATGTATACATAGGATATCAGCGATGTATGCGATAACAACTACACATAGGATATCAGCGATATATGTGATAACAACTACATCTCTATACATGGGATATCAGCGATATGTGCGATTACAACTACATATGTATACATGAGATATCAGCGATATATACGATACAACTACATATGTATACATGAGATTTCAGCGATATATGTGATAGCACTACACATGTACACATAGGATATCAGCGATATATGCGATAACAGATACATATGTATACATAAGATATCAGCGATATATACGATAACAACTACATATGTATACATATGATATCAGCGATATATGTGATAACAACTACATATGTATACATATGATATCAGCGATATATACGCTAACAGCTACATATGTATACATATGATATCAGCGATATATACGCTAACAACTACATATGTATACATATGATATCAGCGATATATACGCTAACAACTACATATGTATACATGAGATAACAGCGATATGTCCGATAACAACTACATATGTATACATGAGATATCAGCGATATATGCGATAACAACTACATATATGTACATAGGATATCAGCGATATGTGCGATAACAACTACATATGTATACATGAGATACCAGTGATATGTGCGATAACAACTAGATATGTATACATAGGATATCAGTGATGTATGCGATATCAACTACACATAGGATATCAGCGATATATGTGATAACAAATACATATGTATACATAGGATATCAGCGATATATGCGATAACAACTACATATGTATACATATGATATAAGCGATATGTGCGATATCAACTACATATGTATACATATGATATCAGCGATATATACGCTAACAACTACATATGTATACATATGATATCAGCGATATATACGCTAACAACTACATATGTATACATAGGATATCAGCGATATATACGCTAACAACTTCATATGTATACATAGGATATCAGCGATATATGCGATAACAGATACATATGTATACATAGGATATCAGCGATATATACGATAACAACTACATATGTATACATGAGATATCAGCGATATGTGCGATAACAACTACATATGTATACATGAGATATCAGCGATATGTGCGATAACAACTACATATATATACATGAGATATCAGCGATATGTGCGATAACAACTAGATATGTATACATGAGATATCGTCGATATGTGCGATAACAACTACATATGTATACATGAGATATCAGTGATATGTGCGATAACAACTACATATGTATACATGAGATATCAGTGATATGTGCGATAACAACTACATATGTATACATGAGATATCAGCGATATATGCGATAACAACTACATATATGTACATAGGATATCAGCGATATGTGCGATAACAACTACATATGTATACATGAGATACCAGTGATATGTGCGATAACAACTAGATATGTATACATAGGATATCAGCGATGTATGCGATATCAACTACACATATGATATCAGCGATATATGTGATAACAAATACATATGTATACATAGGATATCAGCGATATATGCGATAACAACTACATATGTATACATATGATATAAGCGATATGTGCGATATCAACTACATATGTATACATGAGATATCAGCGATATATGCGATAACAACTACATATGTATACATATGATATCAGCGATATATGCAATAACAACTACATATGTATACATAGGATATCAGCGATATATGCGATAACAACTACATAAGTATACATAGGATATCAGCGATATATGCGATAACAACTACATATGTATACATAGGATATCAGCGATATATGCGATAACAATTACATATGTATACATATGATATCAGCGATATGTGCGATATCAACTACATATGTATACATGAGATATCAGCGATATATACGATAACAACAACATATGTATACATAGCATATCAGCGATATATGCGATAACAACTACATATGTATACACAGGATATCAGCGATATGTGCGATATCAATTACATATGTATACATGAGATATCAGCGATATGTGCGATAATAACTAGATATGTATACATGAGATATCGGCGATATATGCATAATGACTACATATGTATTCATGAGATATCAGCGATATGTGCGATAACAACTACAAATGTATACATGAGATATCAGCGATATGTGCGATAACAACTACATATGTATACATGAGATAACAGCGATATGTCCGATAACAACTACATATGTATACATGAGATATCAGCGATATATGCGATAACAACTACATATATGTACATAGGATATCAGCGATATGTGCGATAACAACTACATATGTATACATGAGATACCAGTGATATGTGCTATAACAACTAGATATGTATACATAGGATATCAGTGATGTATGCGATATCAACTACACATAGGATATCAGCGATATATGTGATAACAAATACATATGTATACATAGGATATCAGCGATATATGCGATAACAACTACATATGTATACATATGATATAAGCGATATGTGCGATATCAACTACATATGTATACATGAGATATCAGCGATATTTGCGATAACAACTACATATGTATACATATGATATCAGCGATATGTGCGATATCAACTACATATGTATACATGAGATATCAGCGATATATACGATAACAACAACATATGTATACATAGCATATCAGCGATATGTGCGATATCAACTACATATGTATACATATGATATCAGCGATATATACGCTAACAGCTACATATGTATACATATGATATCAGCGATATATACGCTAACAACTACATATGTATACATATGATATCAGCGATATATACGCTAACAACTACATATGTATACATGAGATATCAGCGATATATGCGATAACAACTACATATGTATACATATGATATCAGCGATATGTGCGATATCAACTACATATGTATACATGAGATATCAGCGATATATACGATAACAACAACATATGTATACATAGCATATCAGCGATATATGCGATAACAACTACATATGTATACACAGGATATCAGCGATATGTGCGATATCAATTACATATGTATACATGAGATATCAGCGATATGTGCGATAATAACTAGATATGTATACATTAGATATCGGCGATATATGCGATAACAACTACATATGTATACATGAGATATCAGCGATATGTGCGATAACAACTACATATGTATACATAAGATATTAGCGATATATGCGATAACAACTACATATGTATACATAGGATATCAGCGATATGTGTGATAACAACTACATATGTATACATATGATATCAGCAATACATGCAATAACAACTACATCTGTATACATGAGATATCAGCGATATGTGTGACAGCAACTACATATGTATACATGAGATATCAGCGATATGTGCGATAACAACTACATATGTATACATGAGATAGCGATATATGCGATAACAACTACATATATGTACATAGGATATCAGCGATATGTGCGATAACAACTACATATGTATACATGAGATATCAGTGATATGTGCGATAACAAATACATATGCATACATAGGATATTAGCGGTATGTGCGATAACAACTACATATGTATTTTTAGGATATCGGCGATATGTGCGATAACAACTAGATATGTATACATGAGATATCAGTGATATGTGCGATAACAACTACATATGTATATATAGGATATCAGCGATATATGCAATAACAACTACATATGTATACATAGGATAATAGCGAAATATGCGATTACAACTACATAAGTACACATAGGATATCAGCGATAAATGTGATAACAACTACACATATACAAATAGGATATCAGCGATATATGCGATAACAACTACATATGTATACATAGGATATCAGCGATATATGCGATAACAACTACACATGTACACATAGGATATCAGCGATATATGTGATAACAAATATATATATGTATACATAGGATATCAGCGATATGTGCGATAACAACTAAATCTATATACATGAGATATAAGTGTTATGTGCGATAACAACTACATATGTATACATAGGATATCAGCGATATATGCAATAACAACTACATATGTGTACATAGGATATCAGTGATACATGCAATAACAACTACATATGCATACAAAGGATATCAGTGATACATGCAATAACAACTACATATGTATACAAGGGATATCAGCGATATATGCAATAACAACTACACATGTATACATAGGATATCAGCGATATATGTGATAACAACTACACATGTATACATAGGATATCAGCGATATATGTGATAACAACTACACATGTACACATAGGATATCAGCGATATATGCGATAACAGATACATATGTATACATAAGATATCAGTGATATATGTGATAACAACTACATATGTATACATATGATATCAGCGATATGTACGCTAACAGCTACATATGTATACATACGATATCAGCGATATATATGATAACAACTACATATGTATACATAGGATATCAGCGATATGTGCAATAACAGATACATATATATACATATTATATCAGCGATATATACGCTAACAACTACATATGTATACATAGGATATCAGATATATGTGCGATAATAACTACATATGTATACATATGATATCAGCGATATATGAGATAACAACTACATCTGTATACATATGATATCAGTGATACATGCGATAACAACTACATCTTTATACATATGATATCAGTAATACATGCGATAACAACTACATATGTATACATAGGATATCAGTGATACATGTGATAACAACTATATCTGTATACATATGATATCAGTGATACATGCGATAACAACTACATATGTGTACATAGGATATCAGCGATATGTGCGATAGCAACTACATATGTATACATGAGATATCAGTGATATGTGCGATAACAACTACATATGTATACATGAGATATCAGCAATATATACGCTAACAACTACATATGTATACATATGATATCAGCGATATATACGCTAACAACTACATATGTATACATATGATATCAGCGATATATACGCTAAAAACTGCATATGTATACATATGATATCAGCGATATATACGCTAACAACTACATATGTATACATATGATATCAGCGATATATACGCTAACAACTACATATGTATACATATGATATCAGCGATATATACGCTAAAAACTGCATATGTATACATATGATATCAGCGATATATACGCTAACAACTACATATGTATACATATGATATCAGCGATATATGCGATAACAGATACAAATGTATACATAGGATATCAGCGGTACATGAGATAACAACTACATTTGTATACATAGGATATATGGGATAGCAACCTACATATGTATACATAGGATATCAGAGATATGTGCGATAATAACTACATATGTATACATATGATATCAGCGATATATACGCTAACAACTACATATGTATACATATGATATCAGTGATATGTGCGATAACACTACATATGTGTACATAGGATAATCAGTGA
>NW_003117107.1:0-23327 GCF_000003605.2 Saccoglossus kowalevskii
GGTAACCCATCACATACTTAGTGCATAAACTTGGCGATTCATTACTACCATCAAGACAGTCATTTAACCCATCACACACATTCTGCATCTACTTGGTGATTCATCACTGCCATCAATACAGTCAGGTAACCCATCACAAACTTACTGCATCTAGTTGGTGATTCATTACTACCATCAATACAGTCAGGTAACCCATCACAAACTTACTGCATCTAGTTGGTGATTCATTACTACCATCAATACAGTCGGGTAACCCATCGCACACTTACTACATCTACTTAGTGATTCATCACTGCCATCAAGACAGTCGGGTTACCCATCACATAATTATTTCATCTAGTTGGTGATTCAATACTACCATCAAGACAGTCAGGTAACCCATCACATACTTAGTGCATCTAGTTGGTGATTCATCACTGCCATCAAGACAGTCATGTAACCCATCAAAAACTTACTGCATCTAGTTGGTGATTCATTACTACCATCAATACAGTCAGGTAACCCATCACAAACTTACTGCATCTAGTTGGTGATTCATTACTACCATCAATACAGTCAGGTTACCCATCACAAACTTACTGCATCTAGTTGGTGATTCATCACTGCCATCAAGACAGTCAGGTATCCCATCACATACTTACTGCATCTACTTGGTGATTCATCACTGCCATCAAGACAGTCAAGTAACCCATCACAAACTTAAGCATCTAGTTGGTGATTCATCACTACCATCAAGACAGTCAAGTAACCCATCACAAACTTACTGCACCTAGTTGGTGATTCATTACTACCATCAAGACAGTCATGTAACTCATCACAAACTTACTGCATCTCGTTGGTGATTCATCACTGCCATCAATACAGTCAGGTTACCCATCACATACTTACTGCACCTACTTGGTGATTCATCACTGCCATCAAGACAGTCAAGTAACCCATCACAAACTTACTGCATCTAGTTGGTGATTCATCACTACCATCAAGACAGTCAAGTAACCCATCACAAACTTACTGCATCTAGTTGGTGTTTCATTACTACCATCAAGACAGTCATGTAACCCATCACAAACTTACTGCATCTACTTGGTGATTCATCACTACCATCAAGACAGTCAAGTAAGCCATCACATACTTACTGCATCTACTTGGTGATTCATCACTGCCATCAAGACAGTCAAGTAAGCCATCACATACTTACTGCATCTAGTTGGTGATTCATCACTACCATCAAGACAGTCAAGTAAGCCATCACATACTTACTGCATCTACTTGGTGATTCATCACTACCATCAAGACAGTCAAGTAGGCCATCACATACTTACTGCATCTACTTGGTGATTCATCACTACCATCAAGACAGTCAAGTAACCCACCACATACTTACTGCATCTACTTGGTGATTCATCACTACCATCAAGACAGTCATGCAACCCATCACATAATTATTTCATCTAGTTGGTGATTCATCACTGCCATCAATGCAGTCAGGTTACCCATCACATACTTACTGCATCTACTTGGTGATTCATCACTGCCATCAAGACAGTCAAGTAACCCATCACAAACTTACTGCATCTAGTTGGTGATTCATCATTACCATCAAGACAGTCAAGTAACCCATCACAAACTTACTGCATCTAGTTGGTGATTCATTACTACCATCAAGACAGTCATGTAACCCATCACAAACTTACTGCATCTAGTTGGTGATTCATCACTGCCATCAAGACAGTCAAGTAACCCATCACAAACTTACTGCATCTAGTTGGTGATTCATCACTACCATCAAGACAGTCAGGTAACCCATCAAAAACTTACTGCATCTAGTTGGTGATTCATCACTGCCATCAAGACAGTCAGGTAACCCATCACACACATTCTGCATCTACTTGGTGATTCATCACTGCCATCAAGACAGTCAAGTAACCCATCACAAACTTACTGCATCTAGTTGGTGATTCATCACTGCCATCAATACAGTCAGGTAACCCATCACATACTTACTGCATCTAGTTGGTGATTCATCACTGCCATCATTACAGTCAGGTAACCCATCACAAACTTACTGCATCTAGTTGGTGATTCATCACTGCCATCAAGACAGTCATGTAACCCATCAAAAACTTACTGCATCTAGTTGGTGATTCATTACTACCATCAATACAGTCAGGTAACCCATCACAAACTTACTGCATCTAGTTGGTGATTCATTACTACCATCAATACAGTCAGGTTACCCATCACAAACTTACTGCATCTAGTTGGTGATTCATCACTGCCATCAAGACAGTCAGGTATCCCATCACATACTTACTGCATCTACTTGGTGATTCATCACTGCCATCAAGACAGTCAAGTAACCCATCACAAACTTAAGCATCTAGTTGGTGATTCATCACTACCATCAAGACAGTCAAGTAACCCATCACAAACTTACTGCACCTAGTTGGTGATTCATTACTACCATCAAGACAGTCATGTAACCCATCACAAACTTACTGCATCTCGTTGGTGATTCATCACTGCCATCAATACAGTCAGGTTACCCATCACATACTTACTGCATCTACTTGGTGATTCATCACTGCCATCAAGACAGTCAAGTAACCCATCACAAACTTACTGCATCTAGTTGGTGATTCATCACTACCATCAAGACAGTCAAGTAACCCATCACAAACTTACTGCATCTAGTTGGTGATTCATTACTACCATCAAGACAGTCATGTAACCCATCACAAACTTACTGCATCTAGTTGGTGATTAATCACTACCATCAAGACAGTCAGGTAACTCATCACATACTTACTGCATCTAGTAGGTGATTCATCACTGCCATCAATACAGTCAGGTTACCCATCACATACTTACTGCATCTACTTGGTGATTCATCACTGCCATCAAGACAGTCAAGTAACCCATCACAAACTTACTGCATCTAGTTGGTGATTCATCACTACCATCAAGACAGTCAAGTAACCCATCACAAACTTACTGCATCTAGTTGGTGTTTCATTACTACCATCAAGACAGTCATGTAACCCATCACAAACTTACTGCATCTACTTGGTGATTCATCACTACCATCAAGACAGTCAAGTAAGCCATCACATACTTACTGCATCTACTTGGTGATTCATCACTGCCATCAAGACAGTCAAGTAAGCCATCACATACTTACTGCATCTACTTGGTGATTCATCACTACCATCAAGACAGTCAGGTTACCCATCACATAATTATTTCATCTAGTTGGTGATTCATCACTACCATCAAGACAGTCAGGTAACCCATCACATACTTACTGAATCTAGTTGGTGATTCATTACTGCCATCAAGACAGTCAGGTAACCCATCACATACTTACTGCATCTACTTGGTGATTCATCACTGCCATCAAGACAGTCAGGTAACCCATCACAAACTTACTGCATCTACTCGGTGATTCATCACTACCATCAAGACAGTCAGGTAACCCATCACATACTTACTGCATCTACTTGGTCATTCATCACTGCCATCAAGACAGTCAGGTTACCCATCACATACTTACTGCATCTAGTTGGTGATTCATCACTACCATCAAGACAGTCATGTAACCCATCACAAACTTACTGCATCTCGTTGGTGATTCATCACTGCCATCAATACAGTCAGGTTACCCATCACATACTTACTGCATCTACTTGGTGATTCATCACTGCCATCAAGACAGTCAAGTAACCCATCACAAACTTACTGCATCTAGTTGGTGATTCATCACTACCATCAAGACAGTCAAGTAACCCATCACAAACTTACTGCATCTAGTTGGTGATTCATTACTACCATCAAGACAGTCATGTAACCCATCACAAACTTACTGCATCTAGTTGGTGATTAATCACTACCATCAAGACAGTCAGGTAACTCATCACATACTTACTGCATCTAGTAGGTGATTCATCACTGCCATCAATACAGTCAGGTTACCCATCACATACTTACTGCATCTACTTGGTGATTCATCACTGCCATCAAGACAGTCAAGTAACCCATCACAAACTTACTGCATCTAGTTGGTGATTCATCACTACCATCAAGACAGTCAAGTAACCCATCACAAACTTACTGCATCTAGTTGGTGTTTCATTACTACCATCAAGACAGTCATGTAACCCATCACAAACTTACTGCATCTACTTGGTGATTCATCACTACCATCAAGACAGTCAAGTAAGCCATCACATACTTACTGCATCTACTTGGTGATTCATCACTGCCATCAAGACAGTCAAGTAAGCCATCACATACTTACTGCATCTAGTTGGTGATTCATCACTACCATCAAGACAGTCAAGTAAGCCATCACATACTTACTGCATCTTCTTGGTGATTCATCACTACCATCAAGACAGTCAAGTAGGCCATCACATACTTACTGCATTTACTTGGTGATTCATCACTACCATCAAGACAGTCAAGTAACCCACCACATACTTACTGCATCTACTTGGTGATTCATCACTACCATCAAGGCAGTCAAGTAAGCCATCACATACTTACTGCATCTATTTGGCGATTCATCATTACCATCAAGACAGTCAAGTAAGCCATCACATACTTACTGCATGTACTTGGTGATTCATCGCTGCAATCAAGACAGTCATGCAACCCATCACATAATTATTTCATCTAGTTGGTGATTCATCACTGCCATCAATACAGTCAGGTTACCCATCACATACTTACTGCATCTACTTGGTGATTCATCACTGCCATCAAGACAGTCAAGTAACCCATCACAAACTTACTGCATCTAGTTGGTGATTCATCATTACCATCAAGACAGTCAAGTAACCCATCACAAACTTACTGCATCTAGTTGGTGATTCATCACTACCATCAAGACAGTCAGGTAACTCATCACATACTTACTGCATCTAGTAGGTGATTCATCACTGCCATCAATACAGTCAGGTTACCCATCACATACTTACTGCACCTACTTGGTGATTCATCACTGCCATCAAGACAGTCAAGTAACCCATCACAAACTTACTGCATCTAGTTGGTGATTCATCACTACCATCAAGACAGTCAAGTAACCCATCACAAACTTACTGCATCTAGTTGGTGTTTCATTACTACCATCAAGACAGTCATGTAACCCATCACAAACTTACTGCATCTACTTGGTGATTCATCACTACCATCAAGACAGTCAAGTAAGCCATCACATACTTACTGCATCTACTTGGTGATTCATCACTGCCATCAAGACAGTCAAGTAAGCCATCACATACTTACTGCATCTAGTTGGTGATTCATCACTACCATCAAGACAGTCAAGTAAGCCATCACATACTTACTGCATCTACTTGGTGATTCATCACTACCATCAAGACAGTCAAGTAGGCCATCACATACTTACTGCATCTACTTGGTGATTCATCACTACCATCAAGACAGTCAAGTAACCCACCACATACTTACTGCATCTACTTGGTGATTCATCACTACCATCAAGGCAGTCAAGTAAGCCATCACATACTTACTGCATCTATTTGGCGATTCATCATTACCATCAAGACAGTCAAGTAAGCCATCACATACTTACTGCATGTACTTGGTGATTCATCGCTGCCATCAAGACAGTCATGCAACCCATCACATAATTATTTCATCTAGTTGGTGATTCATCACTGCCATCAAGACAGTCAGGTTACCCATCACATAATTATTTCATCTAGTTGGTGATTCATCACTGCCATCAAGACAGTCAGATAACCCATCACATACTTACTGAATCTAGTTGGTGATTCATTACTACCATCAAGACAGTCAGGTAACCTATCACACACATTCTGCATCTACTTGGTGATTCATCACTGCCATCAAGACAGTCAGGTTACCCATCACATACTTACTGCATCTAGTTGGTGATTCATCACTGCCATCAAGACAGTCAGGTTACCCATCACATACTTACTGCATCTAGTTGGTGATTCATTACTACCATCAAGACAGTCATGTAACCCATCACAAACTTACTGCATCTACTTGATGATTCATCACTGCCATCAAGACAGTCAGGTAACCCATCACAAACTTACTGCATCTACTTGGTGATTCATCACTGCCATCAAGACAGTCAGGTAACCCATCACGAACTTACTGCATCTACTTGGTGATTCATCACTACCATCAAGACAGTCAAGTAAGCCATCACATACTTACTGCATCTACTTGGTGATTCATCACTGCCATCAAGACAGTCAGGTTACCCATCACATCATTTTTTCATCTAGTTGGTGATTCATCACTGCCATCAAGACAGTCAGGTTACCCATCACATACTTACTGCATCTACTTAGTGATTTACCACCTGCTATCAAGACAGTCGGGTAACCCATCGCACACTTATTACATCTACTTTGTGATTCATCACTACCATCAAGACAGTCAAGTAAGCCATCACATACTTACTGCATCTACTTGGTGATTCATCACTGCCATCAAGACAGTCAGGTTACCCATCACATAATTATTTCATCTAGTTGGTGATTCATCACTGCCATCAAGACAGTCAGGTTACCCATCACATACTTACTGCATCTACTTAGTGATTTACCACCTGCCATCAAGACAGTCGGGTAACCCATCGCACACTTACTACATCTACTTTGTGATTCATCACTGCCATCAAGACAGTCAGGTTACCCATCACATACTTACTGCATCTAGTTGGTGATTCATTACTGCCATCAAGACAGTCAGGTTACCCATCACATACTTACTGCATCTACTTAGTGATTCATCACTGCCATCAAGACAGTCAGGTTACCCATCACATACTTACTGCATCTAGTTGGTGATTCATTACTACCATCAAGACAGTCAGGTAACCCATCACAAACTTACTGCATCTACTCGGTGATTCATCACTGCCATCAAGACAGTCAGGTTACCCATCACACACATTCTGCATCTACTTGGTGATTCATCACTGCCATCAAGACAGTCAGGTAACCCATCACAAACTTACTGCATCTACTTGGTGATTCATCACTACCATCAAGACAGTCAAGTAAGCCATCACATACTTACTGCATCTACTTGGTGATTCATCACTGCCATCAAGACAGTCAGGTTACCCATCACATAATTATTTCATCTAGTTGGTGATTCATCACTGTCATCAAGACAGTCAGGTTACCCATCACATACTTACTGCATCTACTTGGTGATTCATCACTGCCATCAAGACAGTCAGGTTACCCATCACATAATTATTTCATCTACTTAGTGATTTACCACCTGCCATCAAGACAGTCGGGTAACCCATCGCACACTTACTACATCTACTTAGTGATTCATCACTGCCATCAAGACAGTCAGGTTACCCATCACATACTTACTGCATCTACTTAGTGATTCATCACTGCCATCAAGACAGTCAGGTTACCCATCGCACACATTCTGCATCTACTTGGTGATTCATCACTACCATCAAGACAGTCAAGTAACCCACCACATACTTACTGCATCTACTTGGTGATTCATCACTACCATCAAGGCAGTCAAGTAAGCCATCACATACTTACTGCATCTATTTGGCGATTCATCATTACCATCAAGACAGTCAAGTAAGCCATCACATACTTACTGCATGTACTTGGTGATTCATCGCTGCCATCAAGACAGTCATGCAACCCATCACATAATTATTTCATCTAGTTGGTGATTCATCACTGCCATCAAGACAGTCAGGTTACCCATCACATAATTATTTCATCTAGTTGGTGATTCATCACTGCCATCAAGACAGTCAGATAACCCATCACATACTTACTGAATCTAGTTGGTGATTCATTACTACCATCAAGACAGTCAGGTAACCTATCACACACATTCTGCATCTACTTGGTGATTCATCACTGCCATCAAGACAGTCAGGTTACCCATCACATACTTACTGCATCTAGTTGGTGATTCATCACTGCCATCAAGACAGTCAGGTTACCCATCACATACTTACTGCATCTAGTTGGTGATTCATTACTACCATCAAGACAGTCATGTAACCCATCACAAACTTACTGCATCTTGTTGGTGATTCATGACTGCCATCAATACAGTCAGGTTACCCATCACATACTTACTGCATCTACTTGGTGATTCATCACTGCCATCAAGACAGTCAAGTAACCCATCACAAACTTACTGCATCTAGTTGGTGATTCATCACTACCATCAAGACAGTCAAGTAACCCATCACAAACTTACTGCATCTAGTTGGTGATTCATTACTACCATCAAGACAGTCATGTAACCCATCACAAACTTACTGCATCTAGTTGGTGATTCATCACTACCATCAAGACAGTCAAGTAACCCATCACAAACTTACTGCATCTAGTTGGTGATTCATTACTACCATCAAGACAGTCATGTAACCCATCACAAACTTACTGCATCTCGTTGGTGATTCATCACTGCCATCAATACAGTCAGGTTACCCATCACATACTTACTGCATCTACTTGGTGATTCATCACTGCCATCAAGACAGTCAAGTAACCCATCACAAACTTACTGCATCTAGTTGGTGATTCATCACTACCATCAAGACAGTCAAGTAACCCATCACAAACTTACTGCATCTAGTTGGTGATTCATTACTACCATCAAGACAGTCATGTAACCCATCACAAACTTACTGCATCTAGTTGGTGATTAATCACTACCATCAAGACAGTCAGGTAACTCATCACATACTTACTGCATCTAGTAGGTGATTCATCACTGCCATCAATACAGTCAGGTTACCCATCACATACTTACTGCATCTACTTGGTGATTCATCACTGCCATCAAGACAGTCAAGTAACCCATCACAAACTTACTGCATCTAGTTGGTGATTCATCACTACCATCAAGACAGTCAAGTAACCCATCACAAACTTACTGCATCTAGTTGGTGATTCATTACTACCATCAAGACAGTCATGTAACCCATCACAAACTTACTGCATCTACTTGGTGATTCATCACTACCATCAAGACAGTCAAGTAAGCCATCACATACTTACTGCATCTACTTGGTGATTCATCACTGCCATCAAGACAGTCAAGTAAGCCATCACATACTTACTGCATCTAGTTGGTGATTCATCACTACCATCAAGACAGTCAAGTAAGCCATCACATACTTACTGCATCTACTTGGTGATTCATCACTACCATCAAAACAGTCAAGTAGGCCATCACATACTTACTGCATCTACTTGGTGATTCATCACTACCATCAAGACAGTCAAGTAACCCACCACATACTTACTGCATCTACTTGGTGATTCATCACTACCATCAAGACAGTCAAGTAACCCACCACATACTTACTGCATCTACTTGGTGATTCATCACTACCATCAAGGCAGTCAAGTAAGCCATCACATACTTACTGCATCTAGTTGGTGATTCATCACTGCCATCAAGACAGTCAGGTTACCCATCACATAATTATTTCATCTAGTTGGTGATTCATCACTGCCATCAAGACAGTCAGATAACCCATCACATACTTACTGAATCTAGTTGGTGATTCATTACTACCATCAAGACAGTCAGGTAACCTATCACACACATTCTGCATCTACTTGGTGATTCATCACTGCCATCAAGACAGTCAGGTTACCCATCACATACTTACTGCATCTAGTTGGTGATTCATCACTGCCATCAAGACAGTCAGGTTACCCATCACATACTTACTGCATCTAGTTGGTGATTCATTACTACCATCAAGACAGTCATGTAACCCATCACAAACTTACTGCATCTTGTTGGTGATTCATGACTGCCATCAATACAGTCAGGTTACCCATCACATACTTACTGCATCTACTTGGTGATTCATCACTGCAATCAAGACAGTCAAGTAACCCATCACAAACTTACTGCATCTAGTTGGTGATTCATCACTACCATCAAGACAGTCAAGTAACCCATCACAAACTTACTGCATCTAGTTGGTGATTCATTACTACCATCAAGACAGTCATGTAACCCATCACAAACTTACTGCATCTAGTTGGTGATTCATCACTGCCATCAAGACAGTCAGGTTACCCATCACATACTTACTGCATCTAGTTGGTGATTCATTACTACCATCAAGACAGTCATGTAACCCATCACAAACTTACTGCATCTTGTTGGTGATTCATGACTGCCATCAATACAGTCAGGTTACCCATCACATACTTACTGCATCTACTTGGTGATTCATCACTGCAATCAAGACAGTCAAGTAACCCATCACAAACTTACTGCATCTAGTTGGTGATTCATCACTACCATCAAGACAGTCAAGTAACCCATCACAAACTTACTGCATCTAGTTGGTGATTCATTACTACCATCAAGACAGTCATGTAACCCATCACAAACTTACTGCATCTAGTTGGTGATTCATCACTACCATCAAGACAGTCAAGTAACCCATCACAAACTTACTGCATCTAGTTGGTGATTCATTACTACCATCAAGACAGTCATGTAACCCATCACAAACTTACTGCATCTCGTTGGTGATTCATCACTGCCATCAATACAGTCAGGTTACCCATCACATACTTACTGCATCTACTTGGTGATTCATCACTGCCATCAAGACAGTCAAGTAACCCATCACAAACTTACTGCATCTAGTTGGTGATTCATCACTACCATCAAGACAGTCAAGTAACCCATCACAAACTTACTGCATCTAGTTGGTGATTCATTACTACCATCAAGACAGTCATGTAACCCATCACAAACTTACTGCATCTAGTTGGTGATTAATCACTACCATCAAGACAGTCAGGTAACTCATCACATACTTACTGCATCTAGTAGGTGATTCATCACTGCCATCAATACAGTCAGGTTACCCATCACATACTTACTGCATCTACTTGGTGATTCATCACTGCCATCAAGACAGTCAAGTAACCCATCACAAACTTACTGCATCTAGTTGGTGATTCATCACTACCATCAAGACAGTCAAGTAACCCATCACAAACTTACTGCATCTAGTTGGTGATTAATCACTACCATCAAGACAGTCAGGTAACTCATCACATACTTACTGCATCTAGTAGGTGATTCATCACTGCCATCAATACAGTCAGGTTACCCATCACAAACTTACTGCATCTAGTTGGTGATTCATTACTACCATCAAGACAGTCATGTAATCCATCACAAACTTACTGCATCTAGTTGGTGATCATCACTGCCATCAAGACAGTCAGGTAATCCATCACAAACTTACTGCATCTAGTTGGTGATTCATCACTGCCATCAAGACAGTCAGGTTACCCATCACAAACTTACTGCATCTAGTTGGTGATTCATTACTACCATCAAGACAGTCAGGTAACCCATCACAAACTTACTGCTTCTACTCGGTGATTCATCACTGCCATCAAGACAGTCAGGTTACCCATCACACACATTCTGCATCTACTTGGTGATTCATCACTGCCATCAAGACAGTCAGGTAACCCATCACAAACTTACTGCATCTACTTGGTGATTCATCACTACCATCAAGACAGTCAAATAAGCCATCACATACTTACTGCATCTACTTGGTGATTCATCACTGCCATCAAGACAGTCAGGTTACCCATCAAATCATTTTTTCATCTAGTTGGTGATTTACCACCTGCCATCAAGACAGTCGGGTAACCCATCGCACACTTATTACATCTACTTTGTGATTCATCACTACCATCAAGACAGTCAAGTAAGCCATCACATACTTACTGCATCTACTTGGTGATTCATCACTGCCATCAAGACAGTCAGGTTACCCATCACATAATTATTTCATCTAGTTGGTGATTCATCACTGCCATCAAGACAGTCAGGTTACCCATCACATACTTACTGCATCTACTTAGAGATTTACCACCTGCCATCAAGACAGTCGGGTAACCCATCGCACACTTACTACATCTACTTAGTGATTCATCACTGCCATCAAGACAGTCAGGTTACCCATCACATAATTATTTCATCTAGTTGGTGATTCATCACTGCCATCAAGACAGTCAAGTAACCCATCACAAACTTACTGCATCTAGTTGGTGATTCATCACTACCATCAAGACAGTCAAGTAACCCATCACAAACTTACTGCATCTAGTTGGTGATTCATTACTACCATCAAGACAGTCATGTAACCCATCACAAACTTACTGCATCTAGTTGGTGATTAATCACTACCATCAAGACAGTCAGGTAACTCATCACATACTTACTGCATCTAGTAGGTGATTCATCACTGCCATCAATACAGTCAGGTTACCCATCACATACTTACTGCATCTACTTGGTGATTCATCACTGCCATCAAGACAGTCAAGTAACCCATCACAAACTTACTGCATCTAGTTGGTGATTCATCACTACCATCAAGACAGTCAAGTAACCCATCACAAACTTACTGCATCTAGTTGGTGATTAATCACTACCATCAAGACAGTCAGGTAACTCATCACATACTTACTGCATCTAGTAGGTGATTCATCACTGCCATCAATACAGTCAGGTTACCCATCACAAACTTACTGCATCTAGTTGGTGATTCATTACTACCATCAAGACAGTCATGTAACCCATCACAAACTTACTGCATCTACTTGGTGATTCATCACTACCATCAAGACAGTCAAGTAACCCATCACAAACTTACTGCATCTAGTTGGTGATTCATTACTACCATCAAGACAGTCAAGTAAGCCATCACATACTTACTGCATCTACTTGGTGATTCATCACTGCCATCAAGACAGTCAAGTAAGCCATCACATACTTACTGCATCTAGTTGGTGATTCATCACTACCATCAAGACAGTCAAGTAAGCCATCACATACTTACTGCATCTACTTGGTGATTCATCACTACCATCAAAACAGTCAAGTAGGCCATCACATACTTACTGCATCTACTTGGTGATTCATCACTACCATCAAGACAGTCAAGTAACCCACCACATACTTACTGCATCTACTTGGTGATTCATCACTACCATCAAGGCAGTCAAGTAAGCCATCACATACTTACTGCATCTATTTGGCGATTCATCATTACCATCAAGACAGTCAAGTAAGCCATCACATACTTACTGCATGTACTTGGTGATTCATCGCTGCCATCAAGACAGTCATGCAACCCATCACATAATTATTTCATCTAGTTGGTGATTCATCACTGCCATCAATACAGTCAGGTTACCCATCACATACTTACTGCATCTACTTGGTGATTCATCACTGCCATCAAGACAGTCAAGTAACCCATCACAAACTTACTGCATCTAGTTGGTGATTCATCATTACCATCAAGACAGTCAAGTAACCCATCACAAACTTACTGCATCTAGTTGGTGATTCATTACTACCATCAAGACAGTCATGTAACCCATCACAAACTTACTGCATCTAGTTGGTGATTCATCACTACCATCAAGACAGTCAGGTAACTCATCACATACTTACTGCATCTAGTAGGTGATTCATCACTGCCATCAATACAGTCAGGTTACCCATCACATACTTACTGCATCTACTTGGTGATTCATCACTGCCATCAAGACAGTCAAGTAACCCATCACAAACTTACTGCATCTAGTTGGTGATTCATCACTACCATCAAGACAGTCAAGTAACCCATCACAAACTTACTGCATCTAGTTGGTGTTTCATTACTACCATCAAGACAGTCATGTAACCCATCACAAACTTACTGCATCTACTTGGTGATTCATCACTACCATCAAGACAGTCAAGTAAGCCATCACATACTTACTGCATCTACTTGGTGATTCATCACTGCCATCAAGACAGTCAAGTAAGCCATCACATAATTACTGCATCTAGTTGGTGATTCATCACTACCATCAAGACAGTCAAGTAAGCCATCACATACTTACTGCATCTACTTGGTGATTCATCACTACCATCAAGACAGTCAAGTAGGCCATCACATACTTACTGCATCTACTTGGTGATTCATCACTACCATCAAGACAGTCAAGTAACCCACCACATACTTACTGCATCTACTTGTTGATTCATCACTACCATCAAGGCAGTCAAGTAAGCCATCACATACTTACTGCATCTATTTGGCGATTCATCATTACCATCAAGACAGTCAAGTAAGCCATCACATACTTACTGCATGTACTTGGTGATTCATCGCTGCCATCAAGACAGTCATGCAACCCATCACATAATTATTTCATCTAGTTGGTGAATCATCACTGCCATCAAGACAGTCAGGTTACCCATCACATAATTATTTCATCTAGTTGGTGATTCATCACTGCCATCAAGACAGTCAGATAACCCATCACATACTTACTGAATCTAGTTGGTGATTCATTACTACCATCAAGACAGTCAGGTAACCTATCACACACATTCTGCATCTACTTGGTGATTCATCACTGCCATCAAGACAGTCAGGTTACCCATCACATACTTACTGCATCTAGTTGGTGATTCATCACTGCCATCAAGACAGTCAGGTTACCCATCACATACTTACTGCATCTAGTTGGTGATTCATTACTACCATCAAGACAGTCATGTAACCCATCGCACACTTACTACATCTACTTAGTGATTCATCACTGCCATCAAGACAGTCAGGTTACCCATCACATAATTATTTCATCTAGTTGGTGATTCATCACTGCCATCAAGACAGTCAAGTAACCCATCACAAACTTACTGCATCTAGTTGGTGATTCATCACTACCATCAAGACAGTCAAGTAACCCATCACAAACTTACTGCATCTAGTTGGTGATTCATTACTACCATCAAGACAGTCATGTAACCCATCACAAACTTACTGCATCTTGTTGGTGATTCATCACTGCCATCAATACAGTCATGTAACCCATCACAAACTTACTGCATCTAGTTGGTGATTCATCACTGCCATCAAGACAGTCAAGTAACCCATCACAAACTTACTGCATCTAGTTGGTGATTCATTACTACCATCAAGACAGTCAGGTAACCCATCACAAACTTACTGCATCTACTCGGTGATTCATCACTGCCATCAAGACAGTCAGGTAACCCATCACAAACTTACTGCATCTACTCGGTGATTCATCACTGCCATCAAGACAGTCAGGTAACTCATCACATACTTACTGCATCTACTTGGTGATTCATCACTGCCATCAAGACAGTCAGGTAACCCATCACAAACTTACTGCATCTACTTGGTGATTCATCACTACCATCAAGACAGTCAAGTAAGCCATCACATACTTACTGCATCTACTTGGTGATTCATCACTGCCATCAAGACAGTCAGGTTACCCATCACATACTTACTGCATCTGCTTAGTGATTTACCACCTGCCATCAAGACAGTCGGGTAACCCATCGCACACTTATTACATCTACTTTGTGATTCATCACTACCATCAAGACAGTCAAGTAAGCCATAACATACTTACTGCATCTACTTGGTGATTCATCACTGCCATCAAGACAGTCAGGTTACCCATCACATAATTATTTCATCTAGTTGGTGATTCATCACTGCCATCAAGACAGTCAGGTTACCCATCACATACTTACTGCATCTACTTAGTGATTTACCACCTGCCATCAAGACAGTCGGGTAACCCATCGCACACTTACTACATCTACTTTGTGATTCATCACTGCCATCAAGACAGTCAGGTTACCCATCACATAATTATTTCATCTAGTTGGTGATTCATCACTGCCATCAAGACAGTCAGGTTACCCATCACATACTTACTGCATCTACTTAGTGATTTACCACCTGCCATCAAGACAGTCGGGTAACCCATCGCACACTTACTACATCTACTTTGTGATTCATCACTGCCATCAAGACAGTCAGGTTACCCATCACATAATTATTTCATCTAGTTGGTGATTCATCACTACCATCAAGACAGTCAAGTAAGCCATCACATACTTACTGCATCTACTTGGTGATTCATCACTGCCATCAAGACAGTCAGGTTACCCATCACATAATTATTTCATCTAGTTGGTCACTACCATCACTGCCATCAAGACAGTCAGGTTACCCATCACAAACTTACTGCATCTACTTAGTGATTTACCACCTGCCATCAAGACAGTCGGGTAACCCATCGCACACTTACTACATCTACTTTGTGATTCATCACTGCCATCAAAACAGTCAGGTTACCCATCACAAACTTACTGCATCTACTTAGTGATTTACCACCTGCCATCAAGACAGTCGGGTACCCCATCGCACACTTACTACATCTAGTTGGTGATTCATTACTACCATCAATACAGTCAGGTAACCCATCACAAACTTACTGCATCTAGTTGGTGATTCATCACTGCCATCAAGACAGTCAGGTAACCCATCACAAACTTACTGCATCTAGTTGGCGATTCATTACTACCATCAAGACAGTCAGGTAACCCATCACAAACTTACTGCATCTACTCGGTGATTCATCACTGCCATCAAGACAGTCAGGTAACCCATCACAAACTTACTGCATCTACTCGGTGATGCATCACTGCCATCAAGACAGTCAGGTAACTCATCACATACTTACTGCATCTACTTGGTGATTCATCACTGCCATCAAGACAGTCAGGTAACCCATCACAAACTTACTGCATCTACTTGGTGATTCATCACTACCATCAAGACAGTCAAGTAAGCCATCACATACTTACTGCATCTACTTGGTGATTCATCACTGCCATCAAGACAGTCAGGTAACCCATCACAAACTTACTGCATCTACTTGGTGATTCATCACTACCATCAAGACAGTCAAGTAAGCCATCACATACTTACTGCATCTACTTAGTGATTCATCACTGCCATCAAGACAGTCAGGTTACCCATCACATCATTTTTTCATCTAG
The DNA here is from genome assembly GCF_000003605.2 of Saccoglossus kowalevskii. Lineage (NCBI taxonomy): Eukaryota > Metazoa > Hemichordata > Enteropneusta > Harrimaniidae > Saccoglossus > Saccoglossus kowalevskii. Next base: position 16,966 of record NW_003117107.1, read on the forward strand.
TTGGTGATTCATCACTGCCATCAAGACAGTCAGGTTACCCATCACATACTTACTGCATCTACTTAGTGATTTACCACCTGCCATCAAGACAGTCGGGTAACCCATCGCACACTTATTACATCTACTTTGTGATTCATCACTACCATCAAGACAGTCAAGTAAGCCATCACATACTTACTGCATCTACTTGGTGATTCATCACTGCCATCAAGACAGTCAGGTTACCCATCACATAATTATTTCATCTAGTTGGTGATTCATCACTGCCATCAAGACAGTCAGGTTACCCATCACATACTTACTGCATCTACTTAGTGATTTACCACCTGCCATCAAGACAGTTGGGTAACCCATCGCACACTTACTACATCTACTTTGTGATTCATCACTGCCATAAAGACAGTCAGGTTACCCATCACATAATTATTTCATCTAGTTGGTGATTCATCACTGCCATCAAGACAGTCAGGTTACCCATCACAAACTTACTGCATCTAGTTGGTGATTCATTACTACCATCAAGACAGTCAGGTAAGCCATCACAAACTTACTGCATCTACTCGGTTATTCATCACTGCCATCAAGACAGTCAGGTTACCCATCACACACATTCTGCATCTACTTGGTGATTCATCACTGCCATCAAGACAGTAAGGTAACCCATCACAAACTTACTGCATCTACTTGGTGATTCATCACTACCATCAAGACAGTCAAGTAAGCCATCACATACTTACTGCATCTACTTGGTGATTCATCACTGCCATCAAGACAGTCAGGTTACCCATCACATAATTACTGCATCTACTTGGTGATTCATCACTGTCATCAAGACAGTCAGGTAACCTATCACATAATCACTGTATCTACTTGGTGATTTATCACTGCTATCAAGACAGTCAGGTAACCCATCACAAACTTACTGCATCTACTTGGTGATTCACCACTGCCATCAAGACAGTTAGGTATCACATCACATACTTGCTACATGTATTTGGTGATGTATCACTGCCACCAAGACAGTCGGGTAACCCATCACACACATACTGACAGTTAGTTATCCCATCACATACTTGCTACATCTACTTGGTGATTCATCACTGCCATCCAAACAGTCAAGTAACCCACCACACACATACTGCATAAACTTGGTGATTCATCACTACCATCCAAACAGACAAGTAACCCACCACACACATACTGCATAAACTTGGCGATTCATCACTACCATCAAGACAGTCAAGTAAGCCATCACATACTTACTGCATCTACTTGGTGATTCATCACTGCCATCAAGACAGTCAGCTTACCCATCACATAATTATTTCATCTAGTTGGTGATTCATCACTGTCATCAAGACAGTCAGGTTACCCATCACAAACTTACTGCATCTACTTAGTGATTCATCACTGCCATCAAGACAGTCAGGTTACCCATCACATAATTATTTCATCTAGTTGGTGATTCATCACTGCCATCAAGACAGTCAGGTTACCCATCACATACTTACTGCATCTACTTAGTGATTTACCACCTGCCATCAAGACAGTCGGGTAACCCATCGCACACTTACTACATCTACTTTGTGATTCATCACTGCCATCAAGACAGTCAGGTTACCCATCACAAACTTACTGCATCTAGTTGGTGATTCATTACTACCATCAATACAGTCAGGTAACCCATCACAAACTTACTGCATCTAGTTGGTGATTCATCACTGCCATTAAGACAGTCAGGTAACCCATCACAAACTTACTGCATCTAGTTGGTGATTCATTACTACCATCAAGACAGTCAGGTAACCCATCACAAACTTACTGCATCTACTCGGTGATTCATCACTGCCATCAAGACAGTCAGGTAACCCATCACAAACTTACTGCATCTACTCGGTGATTCATCACTGCCATCAAGACAGTCAGGTAACTAACTCATCACATACTTACTGCATCTACTTGGTGATTCATCACTGCCATCAAGACAGTCAGGTAACCCATCACAAACTTACTGCATCTACTTGGTGATTCATCACTACCATCAAGACAGTCAAGTAAGCCATCACATACTTGCTGCATCTACTTGGTGATTCATCACTGCCATCAAGACAGTCAGGTTACCCATCACATACTTACTGCATCTACTTAGTGATTTACCACCTGCCATCAAGACAGTCGGGTAACCCATCGCACACTTATTACATCTACTTTGTGATTCATCACTACCATCAAGACAGTCAAGTAAGCCATCACATACTTACTGCATCTACTTGGTGATTCATCACTGCCATCAAGACAGTCAGGTTACCCATCACATAATTATTTCATCTAGTTGGTGATTCATCACTGCCATCAAGACAGTCAGGTTACCCATCACATACTTACTGCATCTACTTAGTGATTTACCACCTGCCATCAAGACAGTCGGGTAACCCATCGCACACTTACTACATCTACTTTGTGATTCATCACTGCCATCAAGACAGTCAGGTTACCCATCACATAATTATTTCATCTAGTTGGTAATTCATCACTGCCATCAAGACAGTCAGGTTACCCATCACAAACTTACTGCATCTAGTTGGTGATTCATTACTACCATCAAGACAGTCAGGTAACCCATCACAAACTTACTGCATCTACTCGGTGATTCATCACTGCCATCAAGACAGTCAGGTTACCCATCACACACATTCTGCATCTACTTGGTGATTCATCACTGCCATCAAGACAGTCAGGTAACCCATCACAAACTTACTGCATCTACTTGGTGATTCATCACTACCATCAAGACAGTCAATTAAGCCATCACATACTTACTGCATCTACTTGGTGATTCATCACTGCCATCAAGACAGTCAGGTTACCCATCACATAATTACTGCATCTAGTTGGTGATTCATCACTACCATCAAGACAGTCAAGTAAGCCATCACATACTTACTGCATCTACTTGGTGATTCATCACTACCATCAAGACAGTCAAGTAGGCCATCACATACTTAATGCATCTACTTGGTGATTCATCACTACCATCAAGACAGTCAAGTAACCCACCACATACTTACTGCATCTACTTGGTGATTCATCACTACCATCAAGGCAGTCAAGTAAGCCATCACATACTTACTGCATCTATTTGGCGATTCATCATTACCATCAAGACAGTCAAGTAAGCCATCACATACTTACTGCATGTACTTGGTGATTCATCGCTGCCATCAAGACAGTCATGCAACCCATCACATAATTATTTCTTCTAGTTGGTGATTCATCACTGCCATCAATACAGTCAGGTAACCTATCACATAATCACTGTATCTACTTGGTGATTTATCACTGCTATCAAGACAGTCAGGTAACCTATCACAAACTTACTGCATCTACTTGGTGATTCATCACTGCCATCAAGACAGTCAGGTTACCCATCACATAATTATTTCATCTAGTTGGTGATTCATCACTGCCATCAAGACAGTCAGGTTACCCATCACATACTTACTGCATCTACTTAGTGATTTACCACCTGCCATCAAGACAGTCGGGTAACCCATCGCACACTTACTACATCTACTTTGTGATTCATCACTGCCATCAAGACAGTCAGGTTACCCATCACATAATTATTTCATCTAGTTGGTGATTCATCACTGCCATCAAGACAGTCAGGTTACCCATCACAAACTTACTGCATCTAGTTGATGATTCATTACTACCATCAAGACAGTCAGTTAAGCCATCACAAACTTACTGCATCTACTCGGTGATTCATCACTGCCATCAAGACAGTCAGGTTACCCATCACACACATTCTGCATCTACTTGGTGATTCATCACTGCCATCAAGACAGTCAGGTAACCCATCACAAACTTACTGCATCTACTTGGTGATTCATCACTACCATCAAGACAGTCAAGTAAGCCATCACATACTTACTGCATCTACTTGGTGATTCATCACTGCCATCAAGACAGTCAGGTTACCCATCACATAATTACTGCATCTACTTGGTGATTCATCACTGTCATCAAGACAGTCAGGTAACCTATCACATAATCACTGTATCTACTTGGTGATTTATCACTGCTATCAAGACAGTCAGGTAACCCATCACAAACTTACTGCATCTACTTGGTGATTCATCACTGCCATCAAGACAGTTAGGTATCCCATCACATACTTGCTACATGTATTTGGTGATGTATCACTGCCACCAAGACAGTCGGGTAACCCACCACACACATACTGACAGTTAGTTATCCCATCACATACTTACTGCATCTACTTGGTGATTCATCACTGCCATCAAGACAGTTAGTTATCCCATCACATACTTACTGCATCTACTTGGTGATTCATCACTGCTATCAAGACAGTCAGGTAACCCATCACAAACTTACTGCATCTACTTGGTGATTCATCACTGCCATCAAGACAGTTAGGTATCCCATCACATACTTGCTACATGTATTTGTTGATGTATCACTGCCACCAAGACAGTCGGGTAACCCATCACACACATACTGACAGTTAGTTATCCCATCACATACTTGCTACATCTACTTGGTGATTCATCACTGCCATCCAAACAGTCAATTAACCCACCACACACATACTGCATAAACTTGGTGATTCATCACTACCATCCAAACAGACAAGTAACCCACCACACACATACTGCATAAACTTGGCGATTCATCACTACCATCAAGACAGTCAAGTAAGCCATCACATACTTACTGCATCTACTTGGTGATTCATCACTGCCATCAAGACAGTCAGGTTACCCATCACATAATTATTTCATCTAGTTGGTGATTCATCACTGCCATCAAGACAGTCAGGTTACCCATCACAAACTTACTGCATCTACTTAGTGATTTACCACCTGCCATCAAGACAGTCGGGTAACCCATCGCACACTTACTACATCTAGTTGGTGATTCATTACTACCATCAATACAGTCAGGTAACCCATCACAAACTTACTGCATCTAGTTGGTGATTCATCACTGCCATCAAGACAGTCAGGTAACCCATCACAAACTTACTGCATCTAGTTGGCGATTCATTACTACCATCAAGACAGTCAGGTAACCCATCACAAACTTACTGCATCTACTCGGTGATTCATCACTGCCATCAAGACAGTCAGGTAACCCATCACAAACTTACTGCATCTACTCGGTGATGCATCACTGCCATCAAGACAGTCAGGTAACTCATCACATACTTACTGCATCTACTTGGTGATTCATCACTGCCATCAAGACAGTCAGGTAACCCATCACAAACTTACTGCATCTACTTGGTGATTCATCACTACCATCAAGACAGTCAAGTAAGCCATCACATACTTACTGCATCTACTTGGTGATTCATCACTGCCATCAAGACAGTCAGGTAACCCATCACAAACTTACTGCATCTACTTGGTGATTCATCACTACCATCAAGACAGTCAAGTAAGCCATCACATACTTACTGCATCTACTTAGTGATTCATCACTGCCATCAAGACAGTCAGGTTACCCATCACATCATTTTTTCATCTAGTTGGTGATTCATCACTGCCATCAAGACAGTCAGGTTACCCATCACATACTTACTGCATCTACTTAGTGATTTACCACCTGCCATCAAGACAGTCGGGTAACCCATCGCACACTTATTACATCTACTTTGTGATTCATCACTACCATCAAGACAGTCAAGTAAGCCATCACATACTTACTGCATCTACTTGGTGATTCATCACTGCCATCAAGACAGTCAGGTTACCCATCACATAATTATTTCATCTAGTTGGTGATTCATCACTGCCATCAAGACAGTCAGGTTACCCATCACATACTTACTGCATCTACTTAGTGATTTACCACCTGCCATCAAGACAGTCGGGTAACCCATCGCACACTTACTACATCTACTTTGTGATTCATCACTGCCATCAAGACAGTCAGGTTACCCATCACATAATTATTTCATCTAGTTGGTGATTCATCACTACCATCAAGACAGTCAAGTAAGCCATCACATACTTACTGCATCTACTTGGTGATTCATCACTGCCATCAAGACAGTCAGGTTACCCATCACATAATTATTTCATCTAGTTGGTGATTCATCACTGCCATCAAGACAGTCAGGTTACCCATCACAAACTTACTGCATCTACTTAGTGATTTACCACCTGCCATCAAGACAGTCGGGTAACCCATCGCACACTTACTACATCTACTTTGTGATTCATCACTGCCATCAAAACAGTCAGGTTACCCATCACAAACTTACTGCATCTACTTAGTGATTTACACACCTGCCATCAAGACAGTCGGGTACCCCATCGCACACTTACTAC
>NW_003117192.1:0-11598 GCF_000003605.2 Saccoglossus kowalevskii
CTGATTCGTCACTGAGACAATTCAACATGGCGGCTTCCATGGACATGGAGTTTGTTATGAAAACAAAGATTGCTTTAGCACATGTAAACGCAAACAGTCATTCATGTTACACATATTTAAGACCAAAGCAAGTTGATTGTTTGAAGGCATCCACTGATAGTGATTGTATAGGCTTGTTGCCTACCGGTTATGGAAAATCACTGATTTTTGAGTGCCTTCCCTACATGTCAGCTTCACACAGTCCCAGGACAGTGATCTTGATCTCGCCATTGAATGCTATTATAGAAGAACAGTCTCGTAGACTCGGCGCAAGGTCAGTGCGGTTAAATCCGGAGTTTGACTGTAGTTTGTCCAGTTTCATTAGTTGTGAGTATTTGTATATACTGTCTCACCCAGAACACATAATGACCAATAAACTCTTCGCCGTATTTCGTGGCGACATTTGGCAACACAAGGTATCTCATATTGTTGTTGACGAAGCACACTGTGTAGTACAATGGGGAAGTGATTTCCGTCCGGAATATCGAAATCTGAAAGACCTATGGCCACCGGTACGAAAAGAACACAGCAAGAAATATCATCACATCTTCTGCTTACCAATCCTGTTATTATCGCTGCCAGCATAGATAGACCAAACATAATGTTCCATGTGACAAAAAGACTTCCAAACAACAGAATTGAAGAGTCTTTTAAGGAGATCTTCAAACCACTTATTGATGAATTGCGCAGTAAACAGGAATGTTTTCCACGAACAATTGTTTTCTCATCACTTAAATGGTGTGGATTTGCTCACGAATTGTCCTTAATGCCAACTTTTGACAGTGATATAGATGATATATCTGGTCTGGTGGCTCAATTCCATGCCTCATGCACTAACAAGGTAAATTTAAGTTATTTTGTTAACTATAAATACTAACTTGGATATGACTTCTACTGTTTAACGATTGTTTTCCATATTCTGTATGGTATGGTATGTTATTGTTGTTGTTGTTGTATAGTAAATAACAAATTGGTCCTCTGCTGGTTTTACCAATAAAAAAATAAAGTGAATATTTATTTGTTAATTGTTATATATATAAAATCATTTGTTCCAGGTTTATAAGCAGCTTTGTCTATAACATTTAGGTAAACAATGTGGCTGTTGCCTCATCAAATGACACACTGAAAGATCAGACACGTGATAAGTGTGTGTTCTTTATCAAATTGGTGAATGCAGTTCACTTTACACTTAAGCCAAATTTGTATAAAAGATATAGCGACTGTGCCCCTTTAACTGTATTTGCTATATTAGATGTTTATCTCCAACACAAGAACAGATAAGCCATCAAAATTTGTTGTATACTGTTCTGTATATTAATAATTTGTGCATTTTTTTTACTATAAATGCACCTCTGTCATTTAACTATCATATGATATTCTGTTACATTACCTTTGCCACAACAATTAACTTGAGCCATTTGGCTATTTCATATCAACTTGCATATTGACAATTTATATATCATACTTTTATCATTAAGCAGATGAAGAAAGAGGTGATCGATGGCATGCAGACCATGAATTGTGGTATCAGATTGTTATTTGCAACTGAGGCATATGGGATGGGTGCAGATCCAAAACAAGTCAGGCGAATTATCCATGCCGGTGTACCAAGAACAATGGAAAGTATGTTAAAATGCATGTAGTTCAGTCTAAATGTAGTAAATGCAATGTTACGCACAAAATTCATGAATTTTCAGAGCGCATTGTACATATTTGACATACAATGTGTAAAACCAAGTTCCTTTATTGTGTGCATGATCTTATTATTATACTGCTTGTAAGTGTTGCCAACATTTTGAATGTTTTATTTGTTTTGATTATTTAATGACCACAAGCAATTGGTTGGTTCAAGAGAATCTGAAGTCCCAATAATCCTGTAATCCTGTCATGAGTGTAGTTATTGGATGACGATGATGGCTAGGAAAGTTATTTTATGATGAAATGCCACAGGTTACATCATAGAATGGATATAACAATTGATGTCAGTCACCCAAGAGAACTCATGAAAATACGCATTTGCTCAATATGAGAAGTGCATCTTGAATAGAAGTGTACAATAAACTAAACTTTTCCTGTACTGTATAGAGATATATTACCATGTCATTTACCTATGCATATGCTCTAGTAATACAGCAAATACAGTCCAGTACCATATTGCACTATTTTTGTAACTTGTAGTAAAGCTACTTAAATGTTAAATACAATTCTCATTTGTTCATTAGCATACATTCAGGAAGTTGACAGATGTGGGAGAGATGGGGAAGAATCTGAGGCTATTTTGTACTACAACGCATCTGACAAAGCACACAATGTGAAAGGCATGACTGAGGAAATGAGGAAATACTGTACAACAGATGAATGTCGTAGAGTGTCACTAGCCTCACATTTTGGTCAGGAATTTCCCAAGGACTAAATCATTAAACATCAGTGCTGTGACAATTGCAAGCTATTGTGTGACTGTACCATCTGTGATTCTCAGTTTCATTATCATCAGGCTGTACATCAGATCCTATTGTTGCGGGCTGTTAGCAGCCAGCTGAAACTGATAGCCATCAGGAGCAGAATCTGATGTACAGTCAGATGCTGATGAAAGTGATTTTGATGATCACAAAGCACAGGTAATATGTGATGTGTTATTACAGTATTTTGAAGCTGAAAATAACATCTGTAATGCACCTTCTCCTTCAGTTGTCACAGGATGGACACCATCTTTAGCGGAGAAGATATCTTCAAAATATACAAGATACTCCAATCGCAAGTTTTTGATTTCTGATTTTTATTTGGAGGATCAATATGTTGATAATATAATTTCTCTTATTTTGCAAGTGTAGAAAGAGGAGAATCTTTATAGTTATGTACCTCAAATTTTCACTGGAAACTGAGGGGAAATGTTATTTGCTCATGTGTTTGCTTCCAGTTGAAAGCATACAAATTAATATATATGTATATATGGGTGCTTCAAGACATGCATATTCAAAACAATAGTGAGACATTTTGTTAGAGCAGGGTTTCATGCTGTAAAAATAAGGATAAATTCTGAAAGTTGATCACTTTGTTGGATGTGTTGATGGAGTACTGTTACGTATATTCAATAAAGTGACCAAAGACTAATTTATCCTTAATATGGCAACTCACTTATTGTTAGCATGTAGTGATACTCTATATATTGTCAATGTATATACTGATTGGGAGCTCAAACAATGGCATGCAATACATTGATAAAACAATACTGTTTTCAACTGGATGTCCAATACTCTTTGACAATGATTTCTAGTTCATGAAAAAAAATGTGTGTTTGTATGATACATTTTATCACACACATCAATTAAGCGCTGTGCCTTAGTGTTCATAATCCCCCTCAGTTTTCAGTGATACACCTTACTTTGACAATATATTTCACCTAAGTTTTGAATCTGTGTGTCTTGAAGTCCTATATATATATATATATATATCAATTTGTATGCTTGCTCTCAACTGCAATTTAGATTAGGGCTAGACCATTTGATATCCTGGATGCACAGGATTCACAGCAATAAATTCATGGCACATAGACCCCTTTCATAAATCAAGCGCCCTCACTCATTAACCGTTGACCTTAACTCAGAGTGAGGCCAGTAGGTAATGAATGCTTAGCAGTGTGTTTTTACCATAGAGTGTACAGTGCAGACAGTCCTTTTGAAAGCTAATAAACTCCCTTGGTTGTGAAATAATTAGTATTTTTATATTTTGTAGAGTTCAAGGATGAGGTTTCCTGTGTATTTAGAGAGGAACTATGCTAGATTTATGAAAGGGGTCTATTGCTTAGATAATCAGAAGGAAAAACTTATGTCACTATCCTGTGAGAGGAGATATGTTTTTGCTTTGATCTACCAGGATATCCTTTATTTAAAAAAAACTGTTCATGGTATTTCCATTAAAATCCTCGGAGCTTATCAGTTTATCAGTTTTGGGAATTAACCAGCTAATTCTCATATGGTTTTTGTTACTTAGTTTGAATTGTCTCATGAGCAACTGAACGTATTTGTACCAAATTTAAGGATAAGACATTATATATTTGCATCTTACTTCTAGACACCTTGACCGATTTGGACCAAATTTGGTGTGATGACAAAGAATCCCTCAGTGAATGTTATAATGATGTTACTTTTCTGAGAGGGGCATTTTTGAGGGGGCGGAGGGTGGTTTTTATATATTTGCCTTTTACTCCAAGACTCCTTGACCAATTTTGGTGTTGTGACAAAGAGTCTCCTAGTGAATGTTATAATGGTGTTACTTTTCTGAGAGGGTCAATTTTGAGGGGAGGGGGGGGGGTGTGATTTTTATATATTTGCGTTTTACTCCAAGACTCCTTGACCAATTTTGGTGTTGTGACAAAGAGTCTCCTAGTGAATGTTATAATGGTGTTACTTTTCTGAGAGGGTCAATTTTGAGGGGAGGGGGGGGTGTGTGATTTTTATATATTTGCGTTTTACTCCAAAACCCCTTGACCGATTTGGACCAAATTTGGTGTGATGACAAAGAGTACCCCTGCGGGTGTCCTAATAGCAGTTTTTTTTTGAGGGGGGGTATGAATTCATTTAACTCCAAGGCCATGTGACCGATTTGAACCAAAATTGGTGTGATGAGTAAGGGTCCCAATCGAATGTTTTAAAGTTTTTAAAGGGACTTATATTTGGAGGGGGAGAAGAGGGTGGTATGATATAGTTTTTTTCAAGACCCCTTGAACTAAATTTGGTGTATTACAGCCCTGTACCAATGCTGCCATAGGTTCGAAACTCGTTGATCGCTGCTTGCAGCTATATTTCAAATGTGTTAAGCTGGTACATTTCACAATACAGCAGAGCTGTATCAACTGATAGACTGCTTGTTTTACAAATGTATATATAATTTGGATATGCCAGCCTGCAGCAATTAATTTCTATACATATGCATATCTAAGTGCTGATACACAGCATACAAGTTGGTAATTCACAAGGACTGTGCTGTGCATGACTTGTTTGTTAATGCAATCAAGTCAACCTCACTCTTGTAACAACTCTTGTGCAATGTGCAATTAGGTTCATGCATGGAACTATAAACCCCAGTTCCATGGTTCATGCAACTCTGCACACATTTCTTGATGTCTGTCCAATACGATTGTTCACAATATGTGGGAGCCCTTTTGAAGCTTTCTTTGGGTCGAAAAATACCAATGACACAATTACTAAGTTGATGAGACAGGGATGTTTATTTACAAATATTTTATGTGGTATGTACCAAACTTGCAGTGAAACATGTATATAATAAATGATTATCTTTAACTTAAAAAAAACATTGTGCTGTCTTACTTGCATATGTAATATTCACAGTGGTGGAAAGATGTAACCCTGGAAATTGTCACACTATGAAGCCCACATTTGTAAAATTGCTGATGCATTTAAATCAGTGTCACAGCATTAGTGTCATTTGGGCCAATAACATTTTGATTTTTACATGGCACTCTATGGCTGTGATGCGCATAAATGTTGCAGTTTCTAATTTATAAATCCAGTGAACATGACCACTCACTCATACTTAGATGTACTGTATTTGTTACATTAGAAGCGCATGCTCTTAACTACATGTCAAGGTCTGTCTGGCAAAAATAATTGATACTCTAACACTACAGTATACAAACAATTTAAATTTTGGTTTAGGTGCGCTTCTAATGTAGCAAATACACATATGGTACACAAATTACTTGTAAATTTATTTTCTGAGGTCGAGTATATCATAGAGGAAATTTAGTGCCATTATAAACATTACACTAAATATGTGATATCAGATAAGCATAGGGGTTAAAGACTATTTATGGTGGCATAACATAGCATAGGACCACTAAAACCCTGGAATCTGACTCGCTTGAAGACCTGGAACCCATATTTGTGATGGGGTTTTGCCACACAAAATGTGCTGACCATTATATATAAGATCAAATTCTTTTGAAAAGAGAAATATGAATTGTTTGGATGAACAAATATTCACCAAAATAAGTTATTATAATTAAGTGTCCCCTGGGAATTACATTGTAGTCTATGAATTTGTGACTGACCAAAATGGAGAATGTTTTTGACAATATATTCTCCAAATATACATGTTTGACAGCCCAATTTATAAACCGATTCACAACTCATGCTGCTCAATAAGAGCTATCTCACTCAAATACATTGCATCAAAGCCTTTACTGTAATCAATACTGATCCAAAATATCAATTTTGACCAAAAATGACAAACACATTTACCAAAAATATATGTTTGACAGCCCAATTACTAATCAGGTCCATATGAAAACTGACAAAGCATGTTCAAGACGGCACATTTTCAATAAAAACCAGGATGGCTGCCAGTTGGCAATCTTTGATCCAATTGCGAAAACAATTGTCATGCACATGTATCTTAGTATTTACATGCTCTTCTAAAATACGGTACTTATAATAATAAAAATTTTGCTCTATAAGAAGTGGACCACATGAATCTGGCGGTTGTCGAGAAAAGTACTAAACTGGTCGGCTTCAATTTTGTGCATGTAACTATATTGTAATATACTATTTTTCTAAACACTGCACCCCTCCACAGTTCCCTTTCCAAATTCTACAGACCTTGTCACAGATACCTGATTGACCCCTTAAAAGCACATTCACTTAGTTAAAGGACTAAAGTATCTTTATGGTGGACATAAATAAACTATAATACAAGTTTAAGTTGTATAATACAAAGACACAGTTTGGCTTAAGTGCACTTCTAATAGAGTCAATACAGTACATATACAGTGTAATACTGTAAACATAGTAGCCATTTCACAAGACATCCCTTCACATCTCATACATTCAATGCAAGATAAATGTACATGTTCACCCAATATTAATTTCCAATCTCAGTAGCAAACTTAACAATGTTACTATGAATCCATGCATACAAATGCTGCCTGTCTAGATTACTTTGTATGGTATTACTAATATGTGCAAATGTTGCATGATATCTTCCTGGTTCACACTGGAATGGCCGGACCCGTCTAAGATCTTCAATCATTGCAAGTTCATCATCTTGTGCAGATACTGCAGAGTGTTTCTTAGACCTGATAATTACTCTACTTGACCTATCAAAGTTTTCAGCTATATCTGCTATTCCAGCAAGTGCACTTGTAACTTTTTTTATGTTAGTTCCCGTTTTATTGGAGCACATGTGCTTCATATTTTGTTTCACAAGTTTCACAATATACTCCATCTGCCTATCTGCTGGTATGAAAGAATTAATTTGACCCTTGGTATTAACAAATAACCCATAAAACTCCTCATTTGCTTGTTGTTCTGAAAATATACATAACTGGTGCACTAACAAACGCATTATTTCCAGAGCATATTTAGAAAGATTATTATTGGCTTTAAAGATTATCATGGCCATCTTCAATATACGTATGCCCCTATCCCTATCAGGAAGCTTACACAAATCACACATCGATTTGAACAGTAGACCCAATTCCAGTACTGTGTGACCATAATTTTGGACATAATCTTCTGCTACAACTTGTGGTTTTCTTGGTTTCAACAATACTGTGCACATACTGCCATTTGCAAGTTTTACAGTGATAATATTTCCATCATCTGCAATAAACCAAACAGTAACATTACAAAAAGACCTCTACCATAATTAGTCTATGACCAATATTTGTCTGATACAAAGCCCATCCAAAAACTTGCCCAGGGTTTCAGCAGATGAGTGGCCTTTCTGTGGCCAAAATTCTATCGTGAATCACTAAGTCACAAACAATTCTTCTTACATTCTCATCACACATTTAGAAAAAATGACCTAATGTAGATATGTCAATACAGTGTATCTAGCCAATTGTGAAGATGAAATCAATGGGATATGCCACATGATATCCATGAATAAATCTGTGTATATGTTTTGAGAATAACCTTGTATATATCACATTAAAATAGTATGCATTCACCATGAATATGATACTGATCTGGTCCAGTAGTTTTTTGAGAATTTAATGCACCATAAGATTGGTGTCAGCACAATCTAAAAAATATTTGCATTTCCCTCAAATGAAGGATTTTCTGAGAGCAATGAACCCATGCATACAGGCAGCGTCAAAGATGACCCGGCACATTGCATTTTGTATTGACAATTTATTGACTTTCTTAGAAGTGCACATAAGTCACACTTCGCATTTATTGTGTCCTAATGATAATGGGTCAGAAGAGAATTTTAGCACTAATGGAGGAGTCATTGTATAGCATATTGCTCATTATTCATAAATATGCAACATTTAAATCGGGTTTTATTTTGGCTCTACACCATTTTTGTAAAATATTGTTCCCTGTCAAGAAACTGAATGTTACTTTACCTAGCACAGTCTCATCCTGCATAGTTACATTCTTCCTTGGCCAAACAAATTGGTCAATAAGTTTCATAAATGTTGTGTACATCCATTCCCGACGATCATCAGCTGAGGCAAGGTTTGGTGGAGGTACATTTCTTGTTTGGATGTCATTTACATCTTCCATCCCGAAGAATTCAAGTAGTGCTTCAGTTATATACGCATCAGTGAAGGAAATGGCAAAATCAGCATCTGCCTCGTAGGCATTCTTCACATCAGCCTTTACACTTCTTCTCATTATACGTTGTTGCTCTGCTCTCATAGTACCCATTTCTTGGATACTGTCTTCCTTATATAGAATCTTGTAAAATAACGCTAGATAGTTCATCTGCATGTGAAAGAATTCAAAAGTAATTGGACTTAAATGACCGAATCTTTCACTGGCAGTTGCTCCCCTAATCCTCAGACGTTTAGCACCAGAAAACCTATCTCTAGTAAGTTGGTCACCACCAATATGAACTGTAACATTATCATCATATGATATCTCAGCTTTGGTGTAAATTTGATTTAGCGTTTCCTCATAAAAGTCCAATATTCGGACTACGTGATTATAGTCTTGTTCATTGCAATTTACTAGGACCGGCAATGGCACTACTTTACTCTTAACTGCAAGTTCTTTACTGAATCGGCCTGTAAGGTGTTGTGGTATTACATCCTTCAAAAACTGAAAACAGGGTAATATACGAACAGCAACCCTTGCTATGTGGACAACATACTCCATCTTCATCTCATGACATTCTGTATTGTTGGTCAGAAACGTTGTATGGTTTGTACATAAATAGTCAATTTGTGGTGCAATGTTATTGAGTTCCTTGAAGTCCAATAACTGTACAACAGCAGCAGAAGCAAAGTCATGGTGCATAACACTGTGGGCATCTGTTCGTTCATCATGGACATTGACTCTGTAATTACAGTTGTCACCCACTAGTCTCAAACGGCTACCATTTCTCACAGCATCAATTAGTTCAGAATTGAAGTGACCGCCAACTTCATCCATGATGGCCTTACTTTGTGTGTAACTAAGGCAAACACCCACTTTCTGTAGTCTATCGAATACCTGCATAACAATAGTATAATAACATTACATGTAGCTACGTAGTATTTGTGATATTTGTATGCAAAATAAATATCTGTAAACACTTTTAACTCTATTAACAGCATTCATACCTCAATAAATTGCAGGTGTATTCATTGCAAGAATGCATCAAACTTGAAAGGTTGGTTCACACAGTCAGATTAAGGAGATCAAATCACTCTGTAATGTAGAATACATCAGTTCAGATTGCACATTTTTTTATGGTGCTGAATATTGGTGTTAATTATCCTGATGAAATTCCAAAATCTTGTGAAACAATTTATTGCACTTCATATGGTCAGATTTTGACTTAATACGATATGTTTGATAAGATTAATCTGATTGTGTGAACCAGCTTGTGCACAATATACATTTGGGTAAATAGTTTCTTGTCAAAGCTCCAAAGAAATCCTTCTGGCAAATCTCTCGTAATTATAGGAAAAAAAGGGGATAAAATAAATACTTTGATTAGTGACATATAAGTTAAGTGCTAGTCAAAATTTAGATGGAATTAAAAGGCACAACTGCAAAATGTGGCTTGAACCACAAAGTAGCAGTAGAGATCAGCTATTTTGTTCCTCTTTCAACTTATCCTGACTAGAAATCTTTTTTTCACAAAATGTTAACACATGGTAATAAATAGTATTTACCTTCTGGTCTGTTAGATTATCCTGTAATAGCATGGCTATTACCCGCTGAACTCTGCTCAACTCTGGAATTCTACCTTGCATAATTACTCCATATATCATCCCCAGTCGTGGAATCAGAGATCTTAGTTTTTCAAGTAATGTTCTTTTCTCAGGTGCTAACATACATGTCACCAGTAACAGAACAAGCTCAGGAAATTTGGTGACTGCCTCACAAATGACATCATTCCAAGACAATGTCTTAAGACTGTTGTAGTCCTTCTTCATTAGGTAACTTACAAACCCATGTTTTCGATTACCCATATTTGAAGCTGTATGATTTATCTTTTTTGATAACACATGAGTAACATGTGTAGCTACATTTGGGATATCCATTGCAGCATTAGCAAGTGCTTCTGCAGATTTGGTATTCATGGCAGCAGTTAATAAAGTAATATTACTCTTGGTAAGCACACATTGACTTGGTTTAGGGCTTGAACACAAGTCTCGAAGCTCCAGTAAAATATCATCAAATTCTTGACTGGTTTTCTTCGTTGAATCTAATTTAGGCATACCACAACTTGAAGAAATCCTAGAATTATCGCTTAATTTGAAATAATTATGTTCCATTCCTACACGAGTAATATCTTTTTTAATACTGTTGGTTTCTTGTGGTAAAGGAGGAAATATCTGACGTGGTCTGACAGTTTTCGGTGGTTTGGTAGAGCTAGATGGAGTTGGACATTCTTCTGCACATCTTATTTCAACACTGTCAGTGATTTCGGTGATCTTACAACTTGACAAATTGGAGTGTTTCTTAAAGCTTTTTCCTTCAGCAACCAATGGAGATCTCGCACATCGCTTCACATTCGAATTTAGTCTGCTCGAAGTTTGGCATTTCTCTCGAAATTCATTCACCTGACGATCTAGTGTCAACAAATGGCGTTCACAATTCCTACAAATCAAACCCTCAATCACCTCTACTTCGCCATATTTCGACAACAACAACTTCAAGTTATGTTTCCCGGTACCTTCGTGGATTTTTTTTGTTCGTGTCCCCACTGTACTACAAACAAAACACGCTTGAGATGAATTACTTATCTTGACCGGCGTACATGTCACAGTGGAGGCAGCCATTTTGTTTGTTGCGAAGTGACCATGTGACCATCATGTGACTGTCATCCATTTTGGCCAGAAATCTGACCAAGATGTCGGCCCGTACCTGACCTTGTTTTTCTTTGAGCCCTCAGCGGTGAAAACTTGGGCAGGGAACCAGACTATCCGTTTCTGTGCTGTGCTAGCGGTGATTGTACGTTTTAGCCGGGCGGCATCACCTATTTTTCCTTTACATGTTTAGTCGTATAGATCTCGGTGTTTGCAACTTGAGTGACAATTTGTTCCCCATTGACAGCGTCTGTACTTCACACGTGTTTAACAATGGGACTGTTTAATTT
>NW_003117207.1:0-33484 GCF_000003605.2 Saccoglossus kowalevskii
CTCAGTGCAGAGAACTGCCTTGCAATCCTATACGCTGTCTCGGTGCAGACCACTGCCTTGAACTCCTATACACTGTCTCGGTGCAGACCACTGCCTTGCACTCCTATACACTGTCTCAATGCAGAGAACTGCCTTGCACTCCTATACACTGTCTCGGTGCAGACCACTGCCTTGAACTCCTATACACTGTCTCGGTGCAGACCACTGCCTTGCACTCTTATACACTGTCTCAGTGCAGACCACTGCCTTGCACTCCTATACACTGTCTCAGTGCAGAGAACTGCCTTGCACTCCTATACACTGTCTCGGTGCAGACCACTGCCTTGAACTCCTATACACTGTCTCGGTGCAGACCACTGCCTTGCACTCCTATACACTGTCTCGGTGCAGACCACTGCCTTGCACTCCTATACACTGTCTCAGTGCAGACCACTCCTTGCACTCCTATACACTGTCTCAGTGCAGAGAACTGCCTTGCACTCCTATACACTGTCTCGGTGCAGACCACTGCCTTGCATTCCTGTACACTGTCTCAGTGCAGAGAACTGCCTTGCACTCCTATACACTGTCTCGGTGCAGACCACTGCCTTGCACTCCTATACACTGTCTCAGTGCAGAGAACTGCCTTGCACTCCTATACACTGTCTCGGTGCAGACCACTGCCTTGCACTCCTATAGATTGTCTCGGTGCAGACCACTGCCTTGCACTCCTATACACTGTCTCAGTGCAGATCAATGCCTTGCACTCCTATACACTGTCTCAGTGCAGACCACTGCCTTGCACTCCTATACACTGTCTCAGTGCAGACCACTGCTTTGCACTCCTATACACTGTCTCGGTGCAGACCACTGCCTTGCATTCCTATACACTGTCTCGGTGCAGACCACTGCCTTGCACTCCTCTACACTGTCTCGGTGCAGACCACTGCCTTGCACTCCTATACACTGTCTCGGTGCAGACCACTGCCTTGCACTCCTATACACTGTCTCAGTGCAGACCACTGCCTTGCTCTCCTATACACTGTCTCAGTGCAGAGAACTGCCTTGCACTCCTATACACTGTCTCAGTGCAGAGAACTGCCTTGCACTCCTGTACACTGTCTCAGTGCAGAGAACTGCCTTGCACTCCTATACGCTGTCTCGGTGCAGACTACTGCCTTGCACTCCTATACACTGTCTCAGTGCCGAGAACTGCCTTGCACTCCTATACACTGTCTCGGTGCAGACCACTGCCTTGCACTCCTATACACTGTCTCAGTGCAGAGAACTGCCTTGCACTCCTATACACTGTCTCGGTGCAGACCACTGCCTTGCACTCCTATACATTGTCTCGGTGCAGACCACTGCCTTGCACTCCTATACACTGTCTCAGTGCAGATCAATGCCTTGCACTCCTATACACTGTCTCAGTGCAGACCACTGCCTTGCACTCCTATACACTGTCTCAGTGCAGAGAACTGCCTTGCACTCCTATACACTGTCTCGGTTCAGACCACTGCCTTGCACTCCTATACATTGTCTCGGTGCAGACCACTGCCTTGCACTCCTATACACTGTCTCAGTGCAGACCACTGCCTTGCACTCCTATACACTGTCTCAGTGCAGACCACTGCCTTGCACTCCTATACACTGTCTCAGTGCAGAGAACTGCCTTGCACTCCTATACACTGTCTCGGTTCAGACCACTGCCTTGCATTCCTATACACTGTCTCGGTGCAGACCACTGCCTTGCACTCCTATACACTGTCTCGGTGCAGACCACTGCCTTGCACTCCTATACACTGTCTCAGTGCAGACCACTGCCTTGCACTCCTATACACTGTCTCTGTGCAGACCACTGCCTTGCACTCCTATACACTGCCTCGGTGCAGACCACTGCCTTGCACTCCTATACACTGCCTCGGTGCAAACCACTGCCTTGCACTCCTATACACTGCCTCAGTGCAGACCACTGCCTTGCACTCCTATACACTGCCTCAGTGCAGACCACTGCCTTGCACTCCTATACACTGTCTCAGTGCAGACCACTGCCTTGCACTCCTATACACTGTCTCAGTGCAGACCACTGCCTTGCTCTCCTATACACTGTCTCGGTGCAGACCACTGCCTGGAACTCCTATACACTGTCTCGGTGCAGACCACTGCCTTGCACTCCTATACACTGCCTCGGTGCAGACCACTGCCTTGCACTCCTATACACTGCCTCGGTGCAAACCACTGCCTTGCACTCCTATACACTGCCTCAGTGCAGACCACTGCCTTGCACTCCTATACACTGTCTCAGTGCAGACCACTGCCTTGCACTCCTATACACTGTCTCGGTGCAGACCACTGCCTGGCACTCCTACATGTATACACTCTCTCGATGCAGACCACTGCCTTGCACTCCTATACACTGCCTCGATGCAGACCACTGCCTTGCACTGCTATACACTGTCTCAGTGCAGACCACTGCCTTGCATTCCTATACACTGTCTCAGTGCAGACCACTGCCTTGCACTCCTATACACTGTCTCAGTGCAGACCACTGCCTTGCACTCCTATACACTGTCTCAGTGCAGACCACTGCCTTGCACTCCTATACACTGTCTCGGTGCAGACCACTGCCTTGCACTCCTATACACTGTCTCGGTGCAGACCACTGCCTTGCACTCCTATACACTGTCTCAGTGCAGACCACTGCCTTGCACTCCTATACACTGTCTCAGTGCAGACCACTGCCTTGCACTCCTATACACTGTCTCAGTGCAGACCACTGCCTTGCACTCCTATACACTGTCTCAGTGCAGACCACTGCCTTGCACTCCTATACACTGTCTCAGTGCAGACCACTGCCTTGCACTCCTATACACTGTCTCAGTGCAGACCACTGCCTTGCACTCCTATACACTGTCTCAGTGCAGACCACTGCCTTGCACTCCTATACACTGTCTCAGTGCAGACCACTGCCTTGCACTCCTATACACTGTCTCAGTGCAGACCACTGCCTTGCACTCCTATACACTGTCTCAGTGCAGACCACTGCCTTGCACTCCTATACACTGTCTCAGTGCAGACCACTGCCTTGCACTCCTATACACTGTCTCAGTGCAGACCACTGCCTTGCACTCCTATACACTGTCTCAGTGCAGACCACTGCCTTGCACTCCTATACACTGTCTCAGTGCAGACCACTGCCTTACACTCCTATACACTGTTTCAGTGCAGACCACTGCCTTGCACTCCTTTACACTGTCTTGGTGCACACCACTGCCTTGCACTCCTATACACTGTCTCAGTGCAGACCACTGCCTTGCACTCCTATACACTGTCTCAGTGCAGACCACTGCCTTGCACTCCTATACACTGTCTCAGTGCAGACCACTGCCTTGCACTCCTATACACTGTCTCAGTGCAGACCACTGCCTTGCACTCCTATACACTGTCTCAGTGCAGACCACTGCCTTGCACTCCTATACACTGTCTCAGTGCAGACCACTGCCTTGCACTCCTATACACTGTCTCAGTGCAGACCACTGCCTTGCTCTCCGATACACTGTCTCAGTGCAGACCACTGCCTTGCACTCCTATACACTGTCTCAGTGCAGACCACTGCCTTGCACTCCTATACACTGTCTCAGTGCAGACCACTGCCTTGCACTCCTTTACACTGTCTTGGTGCAGACCACTGCCTTGCACTCCTTTACACTGTCTTGGTGCGGACCACTGCTTTGCACTCCTATACACTGTCTCAGTGCAGACCACTGCCTTACATTCCTATACACTGTCTCAGTGCAGACCACTGCCTTGCACTCCTATACACTGTCTCAGTGTAGACCACTGCCTTGCACTCCTATACACTGTCTCAGTGCAGACCACTGCCTTGCACTCCTATACACTGTCTCAGTGCAGACCACTGCCTTGCACTCCTTTACACTGTCTTGGTGCAGACCACTGCCTTGCACTACTATACACTGTCTCAGTGCAGACCACTGCCTTGCATTCCTATACACTGTCTCAGTGCAGACCACTGCCTTGCACTCCTATACACTGTCTTGGTGCAGACCACTGCCTTGCACTTCTTTACACTGTCTCGGTGCAGACCACTGCCTTGCACTCCTAAACACTGTCTCAGTGCAGACCACTGCCTTGCACTCCGATACACTGTCTCAATGCAGACCACTGCCTTGTACTCCTATACACTGTCTCGGTGCAGACCACTGCCTTGAACTCCTATACACTGTCTCAGTGCAGATCACTGCCTTGCACTCCTATACACTGTCTCAATGCAGACCACTGCCTTGCACTCCTATACACTGTTTTGGTGCAGACCACTGCCTTGCATTCCTATACACTGTCTCGGTGCAGACCACTGCCTTACACTCCTTTACACTGTCTTGGTGCAGATCACTGCCTTGCACTCCCATACACTGTCTCAATGCAGACCACTGCCTTGCACTCCTATACACTGTCTTGGTGCAGACCACTGCCTTGCATTTCTATACACTGTCTCAGTGCAGACCACTGCCTTGCACTCCGATACACTGTCTCAGTGCAGACCACTGCCTTGCACTCCTATACACTGTCTCAGTGCAGACCACTGCCTTGCACTCCTTTACACTGTCTTGGTGCAGACCACTGCCTTGCTCTCCTTTACACTGTCTTGGTGCAGACCACTGCCTTGCACTCCTATACACTGTCTCAGTGCAGACCACTGCCTTACATTCCTATACACTGTCTCAGTGCAGATCACTGCCTTGCACTCCTATACACTGTCTCAGTGCAGACCACTGCCTTTACACTCCTATACACTGTCTCAGTGCAGACCACTGCCTTGCACTGCCTATACACTGTCTCAGTGCAGACCACTGCCTTACACTCCTATACACTGTCTCAGTGCAGACCACTGCCTTACACTCCTATACACTGTCTCAGTGCAGACCACTGCCTTGCACTCCTATACACTGTCTCAGTGCAGACCACTGCCTTGCACTCCTATACACTGTCTCAGTGCAGACCACTGCCTTGCACTCCTATACACTGTCTCGGTGCAGACCACTGCCTTGCACTCCTATACACTGTCTCAGTGCAGACCACTGCCTTGCATTCCTATACATCGTCTCAGTGCAGACCACTGCCTTACACTCCTATACACTGTCTCAGTGCAGACCACTGCCTTGCACTCCTATACACTGTCTCAGTGCAGACCACTGCCTTGCACTCCGATACACTGTCTCACTGCAGACCACTGCCTTGCACTCCTATACACTGTCTCGGTGCAGACCACTGCCTTGCACTTCTTTACACTGTCTCGGTGCAGACCACTGCCTTGCACTCCTATATACTGTCTCAGTGCAGACCACTGCCTTGCACTCCTATACTCTGTCTCGGTGCAGACCACTGCCTTGCACTCCTATACACTGTCTCAGTGCAGACCACTGCCTTACACTCCTATACACTGTTTCAGTGCAGACCACTGCCTTGCACTCCTATACACTGTCTTGGTGCAGACCACTGCCTTGCACTCCTATACACTGTCTCAGTGCAGACCACTGCCTTGCATTCCTATACACTGTCTCAGTGCAGACCACTGCCTTGCACTCCTATACACTGTCTCAGTGCAGATCACTGCCTTGCACTCCTATACACTGTCTCAATGCAGACCACTGCCTTGCACTCCTATACACTGTCTCAGGTGCAGACCACTGCCTTGCATTCCTATACACTGTCTCAGTGCAGATCACTGCCTTGCATACCTATACACTGTCTCGGTGCAGACCACTGCCTTGCACTCCTATACACTGTCTCAGTGCAGACCACTGCCTTGCACTCCTATACACTGTCTCGGTGCTGACCACTGCTTTGCACTCCAAAACACTGTCTCAGTGCAGATCACTGCCTTGCACTCCTATACACTGTCTCAGTGCAGACCACTGCCTTGCACTCCTATACACTGTCTCTGTGCAGACCACTGCCTTGCACACCTATACACTGTCTCTGTGCAGACCACTGCCTTGCACTCCTATACACTGTCTCAGTTCAGACCACTGCCTTGCACTCTTATACACTGTCTCTGTGCAGACCACTGCCTTGCACTCCGATACACTGTCTCAGTGCAGACCACTGCCTTGTACTCCTATACACTGTCTCGGTGCTGACCACTGCCTTGCACTCCTATACACTGTCTCGGTGCAGACCACTGCCTTGCACTTCTTTACACTGTCTCGGTGCAGATCACTGCCTTGCACTCCTATACACTGTCTCAATGCAGACCACTGCCTTGCACTCCTATACACTGTCTCGGTGCAGACCACTGCCTTGCATTCCTATACACTGTCTCGGTGCAGACCACTGCATTGCACTCCTTTACACTGTCTTGGTGCAGATCACTGCCTTGCACTCCTATACACTGTCTCAATGCAGACCACTGCCTTGCACTCCTATACACTGTCTTGGTGCAGACCACTGCCTTGCATTCCTATACACTGTCTCGGTGCAGACCACTGCCTTGCACTCCTATACACTGTCTTGGTGCAGACCACTGCCTTGCACTCCTATACACTGTCTCAATGCAGACCACTGCCTTGCACTCCTATACACTGTCTTGGTGCAGACCACTGCCTTGCACTCCTATACACTGTCTCAGTGCAGACCACTGCCTTGCACTCCTATACACTGTCTCAGTGCAGACCACTGCCTTGCACTCCTATACACTGTCTCAGTGCAGACCACTGCCTTGCACTCCTATACACTGTCTCAGTGCAGACCACTGCCTTGCACTCCTATACACTGTCTCAGTGCAGACCACTGCCTTGCACTCCTATACACTGTCTCAGTGCAGACCACTGCCTTGCACTCCTATACACTGTCTCAGTGCAGACCACTGCCTTGCACTCCTATACACTGTCTCAGTGCAGACCACTGCCTTGCACTCCTATACACTGTCTCAGTGCAGACCACTGCCTTGCACTCCTATACACTGTCTCAGTGCAGACCACTGCCTTGCACTCCTATACACTGTCTCAGTGCAGACCACTGCCTTGCACTCCTATACACTGTCTCAGTGCAGACCACTGCCTTGCACTCCTATACACTGTCTCAGTGCAGACCACTGCCTTGCACTCCTATACACTGTCTCAGTGCAGACCACTGCCTTGCACTCCTATACACTGTCTCAGTGCAGACCACTGCCTTGCACTCCTATACACTGTCTCAGTGCAGACCACTGCCTTGCACTCCTATACACTGTCTCAGTGCAGACCACTGCCTTGCACTCCTATACACTGTCTCAGTGCAGACCACTGCCTTGCACTCCTATACACTGTCTCAGTGCAGACCACTGCCTTGCACTCCTATACACTGTCTCAGTGCAGACCACTGCCTTGCACTCCTATACACTGTCTCAGTGCAGACCACTGCCTTGCACTCCTATACACTGTCTCAATGCAGACCACTGCCTTGCACTCCTATACACTGTCTCGGTGCAGACCACTGCCTTGCATTCCTATACACTGTCTCCGTGCAGACCACTGCCTTGCACTCCTATACACTGTCTCGGTGCAGACCACTGCCTTGCACTCCTATACACTGTCTCAGTGCAGACCACTGCCTTGCACTCCTATACACTGTCTCAGTGCAGACCACTGCCTTGCACTCCTATACACTGCCTAGGTGCAAACCACTGCCTTGCACTCCTATACACTGCCTAGGTGCAAACCACTGCCTTGCACTCCTATACACTGCCTCAGTGCAGACCACTGCCTTGCACTCCTATACACTGTCTCAGTGCAGACCACTGCCTTGCACTCCTATACACTGTCTCGGTGCAGACCACTGCCTGGCACTCCTACATTGTGTGTGTATACACTCTCTCGGTGCAGACCACTGCCTTGCGCTCATATACACTGTCTCGGTGCAAACCACTGTCTTGCACTCCTATACACTGTATCGCGGCAGACCACTGCCTTGCACTCCGATACACTGTCTCAGTGCAGACCACTGCCTTGCACTCCTATACACTGTCTCAGTGCAGACCACTGCCTTGCACTTCTATACACTGTCTCAGTGCAGACCACTGCCTTGCATTCCTATACACTGTCTCAGTGCAGACCACTGCCTTGCACTCCTATACACTATCTCAGTGCAGACCACTGCCTTGCACTCCTATACACTGTCTCAGTGCTGACCACTGCCTTGCACTCCTATACACTGTCTCAGTGCAGACCACTGCCTTGCACTCCTATACACTGTCTCTGTGCAGACCACTGCCTTGCACTCCTATACACTGTCTCTGTGCAGACCACTGGTTTGCACTCCTATACACTGTCTCGGTGCAGACCACTGCCTTGCACTCCTATACACTGTCTCTGTGCAGACCACTGCCTTGCACTCCTATACACTGTCTCAGTGCAGACCACTGCCTTGCACTCCTATGCACTGTCTCGGTGCAGACCACTGCCTTGCACTCCTATACACTGTCTCAGTGCAGACCACTGCCTTGCACTCCTATGCACTGTCTCAGTGCAGACCACTGCCTTGTACTCCTATACACTGTCTCAGTGCAGACCACTGCCTTGCACTCCTATACACTGTCTCAGTGCAGACCACTGCCTTGCACTCCTATACACTGTCTCTGTGCAGACAACTGCCTTGTACTCCTATACACTGTCTCTGTGCAGACCACTGCCTTGCACTCCTATACACTGTCTCAGTGCAGACCACTGCCTTGCACTCCTATACACTGTCTCTGTGTAGACCACTGCCTTGCACTCCTATACACTGTCTCAGTGCAGACCACTGCCTTGCACTCCTTTACACTGGCTCAGTGCTGACCACTGCCTTGCACTCCTATACACTGTCTCAGTGCAGACCACTTCCTTGCACTCCTATACACTGTCTCAGTGTAGACCACTGCCTTGCACTCCAAAACACTGTCTCAGTTCAGACCACTGCCTTGCACTCCGATACACTGTCTCAGTGCAGACCACTGCCTTGCACTCCTATACACTGTCTCAGTGCAGATCACTGCCTTGCACTCCTATACACTGTCTCAATGCA
This sequence comes from Saccoglossus kowalevskii, assembly GCF_000003605.2. Classification (NCBI taxonomy): domain Eukaryota; kingdom Metazoa; phylum Hemichordata; class Enteropneusta; family Harrimaniidae; genus Saccoglossus; species Saccoglossus kowalevskii. The sequence continues at coordinate 9,037 of NW_003117207.1, forward strand.
GACCACTGCCTTGCACTCCTATACACTGTCTTGGTGCAGACCACTGCCTTGCACTCCAAAACACTGTCTCAGTGCAGACCACTGCCTTACACTCCGATACACTGTCTCAGTGCAGACCACTGCCTTGTACTCCTATACACTGTCTCGGTGCAGACCACTGCCTTGCACTCCTATACACTGTCTCAGTGCAGATCACTGCCTTGCACTCCTATACACTGTCTCAATGCAGACCACTGCCTTGCACTCCTATACACTGTCTCGGTGCAGACCACTGCCTTGCACTCCTATACACTGTCTCGGTGCAGACCACTGCCTTGCACTCATATAGACTGTCTCGGTGCAGACCACTGCCTTGCACTCCTATACACTGTCTCGGTGCAGACCACTGCCTTGCACTCCTATACACTGTCTCAGTGCAGACCACTGCCTTGCACTCCTATACACTGTCTCAGTGCAGACCACTGCCTTGCACTCCGATACACTGTCTCAGTGCAGACCACTGCCTTGCACTCCTATACACTGTCTCAGTGCAGATCACTGCCTTGCACTCCTATACACTGTCTCAATGCAGACCACTGCCTTGCACTCCTATACACTGTCTTGGTGCAGACCACTGCCTTGCACTCCTATACACTGTCTCAGTGCAGACCACTGCCTTGCACTCCTATACACTGTCTCAGTGCAGACCACTGCCTTGCACTCCTATACACTGTCTCAGTGCAGACCACTGCCTTGCACTCCTATACACTGTCTCAGTGCAGACCACTGCCTTGCACTCCTTTACACTGTCTCGGTGCAGACCACTGCCTTGCACTCCTATACACTGTCTCAGTGCAGACCACTGCCTTGCATTCCTATACACTGTCTCAGTGCAGACCACTGCCTTGCATTCCTATACACTGTCTCAGTGCAGACCACTGCCTTGCACTCCTATACACTGTCTCAGTGCAGACCACTGCCTTGCACTCCTATACACTGTCTCAGTGCAGACCACTGCCTTGCACTCCTATACACTGTCTCAGTGCAGACCACTGCCTTGCACTCCTATACACTGTCTCAGTGCAGACCACTGCCTTGCACTCCTATACACTGTCTCAGTGCAGACCACTGCCTTGCACTCCTATACACTGTATCAGTGCAGACCACTGCCTTGCACTCCTATACACTGTCTCAGTGCAGACCACTGCCTTGCACTCCTATACACTGTCTCAGTGCAGACCACTGCCTTGCACTCCTATACACTGTCTCAGTGCAGACCACTGCCTTGCACTCCTATACACTGTCTCAGTGCAGACCACTGCCTTGCACTCCTATACACTGTCTCAGTGCGGACCACTGCCTTGCACTCCTATACACTGTCTCAGTGCAGACCACTGCCTTGCACTCCTATACACTGTCTCAGTGCAGACCACTGCCTTGCACTCCTATACACTGTCTCAGTGCAGACCACTGCCTTGCACTCCTATACACTGTCTCAGTGCAGACCACTGCCTTGCACTCCTATACACTGTCTCAGTGCAGACCACTGCCTTGCACTCCTATACACTGTCTCAGTGCAGACCACTGCCTTGCACTCCTATACACTGTCTCAGTGCAGACCACTGCCTTGCACTCCTATACACTGTCTCAGTGCAGACCACTGCCTTACACTCCTATACACTGTCTCAGTGCAGACCACTGCCTTGCACTCCTATACACTGTCTCAGTGCAGACCACTGCCTTGCACTCCTATACACTGTCTCAGTGCAGACCACTGCCTTGCACTCCTATACACTGTCTCGGTGCAGACCACTGCCTTGAACTCCTATACACTGTCTCAGTGCAGACCACTGCCGTACACTCCTATACACTGTTTCAGTGCAGACCACTGCCTTGCACTCCTATACACTGTCTCGGTGCAGACAACTGCCTTGCACTCCTATACACTGTCTCAGTGCAGACCACTGCCTTGCACTCCTATACACTGTCTCAGTGCAGACCACTGCCTTGCACTCCTATACACTGTCTCAGTGCAGACCACTGCCTTGCACTCCTATACACTGTCTCAGTGCAGACCACTGCCTTGCACTCCTATACACTGTCTCAGTGCAGACCACTGCCTTGCAGTCCTATACACTGTCCCAGTGCTGACCACTGCCTTGCACTCCTATACACTGTCTCAGTGCAGACCACTGCCTTGCACTCCTATACACTGTCTCTGTGCAGACCACTGCCTTGCACTCCTATACACTGTCTCTGTGCAGACCACTGCCTTGCACTCCTATACACTGTCTCGGTGCAGACCACTGCCTTGCACTCCTATACACTGTCTCTGTGCAGACCACTGCCTTGCACTCCTATACACTGTCTCAGTGCAGACCACTGCCTTGCACTCCTATGCACTGTCTCGGTGCAGACCACTGCCTTGCACTCCTATACACTGTCTCAGTGCAGACCACTGCCTTGCACTCCTATGCACTGTCTCAGTGCAGACCACTGCCTTGTACTCCTATACACTGTCTCAGTGCAGACCACTGCCTTGCACTCCTATACACTGTCTCAGTGCAGACCACTGCCTTACACTCCTATACACTGTCTCAGTGCAGACCACTGCCTTACACTCCTATACACTGTCTCCATGCAGACCACTGCCTTGCACTCCTATCCACTGTCTTAGTGCAGACCACTGCCTTACACTCCTATACACTGTCTCAGTGCAGACCACTACCTTGCACTCCTATACAGTGTCTCAGTGCAGACCACTGCCTTGCTCTCCGATACACTGTCTCAGTGCAGACCACTGCCTTGCACTCCTATACACTGTCTCGGTGCAGACCACTGCCTTGCACTTCTTTACACTGTCTCGGTGCAGACCACTGCCTTGCACTCCTATACACTGTCTCAGTGCAGACCACTGCCTTGCATTCCTATACACTGTCTCAGTGCAGACCACTGCCTTGTACTCCTATACACTGTCTCAGTGCAGACCACTGCCTTGCACTCCTATACACTGTCTCAGTGCAGACCACTGCCTTGCACTCCTATACACTGTCTCGGTGCAGACCACTGCCTTGCAATCCTATACACTGTCTCAGTGCAGACCACTGCCTTACACTCCTATACACTGTCTCAGTGCAGACCACTGCCTTACACTCCTATACACTGTCTCAGTGCAGACCACTGCCTTGCACTCCAATACACTGTCTCAGTGCAGACCACTGCCTTACACTCCTATACACTGTCTCAGTGCAGGCCACTGCCTTACACTCCTATACACTGTCTCAGTGCAGACCACTGCCTTACACTCCTATACACTGTCTCAGTGCAGACCACTGCCTTACACTCCTATACACTGTCTCCATGCAGACCACTGCCTTGCACTCCTATACACTGACTCAGTGCAGACCACTGTCTTACACTCCTATACACTGTCTCAGTGCAGACCACTGCCTTGCACTCCTATACACTGTCTCAGTGCAGACCACTGCCTTACATTCCTATACACTGTCTCAGTGCAGACCACTGCCTTACACTCCTATACACTGTCTCAGTGCAGACCACTGCCTTACACTCCTATACACTGTCTCAGTGCAGACCACTGCCTTACACTCCTATACACTGTCTCAGTGCAGACCACTGCCTTACACTCCTATACACTGTCTCAGTGCAGACCACTGCCTTACACTCCTATACACTGTCTCAGTGCAGACCACTGCCTTGCACTCCAATACACTGTCTCAGTGCAGACCACTGCCTTACACTCCTATACACTGTCTCAGTGCAGACCACTGCCTTACACTCCTATACACTGTCTCAGTACAGACCACTGCCTTACACTCCTATACACTGTCTCAGTGCAGACCACTGCCTTACACTCCTATACACTGTCTCCATGCAGACCACTGCCTTGCACTCCTATACACTGTCTCAGTGCAGACCACTGCCTTACATTCCTATACACTGTCTCAGTGCAGACCACTGCCTTACACTCCTATACACTGTCTTGGTGCAGACCACTGCCTTGCACTCCTATACACTGTCTCAGTGCAGACCACTGCTTTGCATTCCTATACACTGTCTCAGTGCAGACCACTGCCTTGCACTCCTATACACTGTCTCAGTGCAGACCACTGCCTTGAACTCCTATAAACTGACTCAGTGCAGACCACTGCCTTGCACTCCTATACACTGTCTAAGTGCAGACCACTGCCTTGCACTCCTATACACTGTCTCAGTGCAGACCACTGCCTTGCACTCCTATACACTGTCTCTGTGCAGACCACTGCCTTGCACTCCTATACACTGTCTCAGTGCAGACCACTGCCTTGTACTCCTATACACTATCTCAGTGCAGACCACTGCCTTGCACTCCTATACACTGACTCAGTGCAGACCACTGCCTTGCACTCCTAAACACTGTCTCAGTGCAGACCACTGCCTTGCACTCCAAAACACTGTCTCAGTGCAGACCACTGCCTTGCACTCATATACACTGTCTCGGTGTAGACCACTGCCTTGCACTCCTATACACTGTCTCAGTGCAGACCACTGCCTTGCACTCCTATACACTGTCTCAGTGCAGACCACTGCCTTGCACTCCTAAACACTGTCTCAGTTCAGACCACTGCCTTGCACTCCGATACACTGTCTCAGTGCAGACCACTGTCTTGCACTCCTATACACTGTCTCAGTGCAGATCACTGCCTTGCACTCCTATACACTGTCTCAGTGCAGACCACTGCCTTGCACTCCAAAACACTGTCTCAGTGCAGACCACTGCCTTGCACTCATATACACTGTCTCGGTGCAGACCACTGCCTTGCACTCCTATACACTGTCTCTGTGTAGACCACTGCCTTGCACTCCCAATACACTGTCTCAGTGCGGACCACTGCCTTGCACTCCTTTACACTGTCTCAGTGCAGACCACTGCCTTGCACTCCTATACACTGTCTCAGTGCAGACCACTGCCTTGCACTCCTATACACTGTCTCAGTGCAGACCACTGCCTTGCACTCCTATACACTGTCTCGGTGCAGACCACTGCCTTGCATTCCTGTACACTGTCTCAGTGCAGAGAACTGCCTTGCACTCCTATACACTGTCTCGGTGCAGACCACTGCCTTGCACTCCTGTACACTGTCTCGGTGCAGACCACTGCCTTGCACTCCTATACATTGTCTCGGTGCAGACCACTGCCTTGCACTCCTATACACTGTCTCAGTGCAGATCAATGCCTTGCACTCCTATACACTGTCTCAGTGCAGACCACTGCCTTGCACTCCTATACACTGTCTCAGTGCAGAGAACTGCCTTGCACTCCTATACACTGTCTCGGTGCAGACCACTGCCTTGCATTCCTATACACTGTCTCGGTGCAGACCACTGCCTTGCACTCCTCTACACTGTCTCGGTGCAGACCACTGCCTTGCACTCCTATACACTGTCTCAGTGCAGACCACTGCCTTGCACTCCTATACACTGTCTCGGTGCAGACCACTGCCTTGCACTCCTATACATTGTCTCGGTGCAGACCACTGCCTTGCACTCATATACACTGTCTCAGTGCAGACCAATGCATTGCACTCCTATACACTGTCTCGGTGCAGACCACTGCCTTGCACTCCTATACACTGTCTCAGTGCAGACCACTGCCTTGCACTCCTATACACTGTCTCGGTGCAGACCACTGCCTGGCACTCCTATACACTGTCTCGGTGCAGACCACTGCCTTGCACTCCTATACACTGCCTCGGTGCAGACCACTGCCTTGCACTCCTATACACTGTCTCAGTGCAGACCACTGCCTTGCACTCCTATACACTGTCTTGGTGCAAACCACTGCCTTGCACTCCTATACACTGTCTCGGTGCAGACCACTGCCTTGCACTCCTATACACTGTCTCGGTGCAGACCACTGCCTTGCACTCCTATACACTGTCTCAGTGCAGACCACTGCCTTGCACTCCTATACACTGTCTCGGTGCAGACCACTGCCTTGCACTCCTATACACTGTCTCAGTGCAGACCCCACTGCCTTGCACTCCTATACACTGTCTCAGTGCAGAGAACTGCCTTGCACTCCTATACGCTGTCTCGGTGCAGACCACTGCCTTGCACTCCTATACACTGTCTCAGTGTAGACCCCACTGCCTTGCACTCCTATACACTGTCTCAGTGCAGAGAACTGCCTTGCACTCCTATACGCTGTCTCGGTGCAGACCACTGCCTTGAACTCCTATACACTGTCTCGGTGCAGACCACTGCCTTGCACTCCTATACACTGTCTCAGTGCAGAGAACTGCCTTGCACTCCTATACACTGTCTCGGTGCAGACCACTGCCTTGAACACCTATACACTGTCTCGGTGCAGACCACTGCCTTGCACTCCTATACACTGTCTCAGTGCAGATCAATGCCTTGCACTCCTATACACTGTCTCAGTGCAGACCACTGCCTTGCACTCCTATACACTGTCTCAGTGCAGAGAACTGCCTTGCACTCCTATACACTGTCTCGGTGCAGACCACTGCCTTGCATTCCTATACACTGTCTCGGTGCAGACCAGCTGCCTTGCACTCCTATACACTGTCTCGGTGCAGACCACTGCCTTTACATCTCCCTATACACTGTCTCAGTGCAGACCACTGCCTTTGCACTCTATACACTGTCTCAGTGCAGACCACTGCCTTTGCACTCCCTATACACTGTTTCAGTGCAGACCACTCCCTTGCACTCATATACACTGTCTCAGTGCAGACCACTGCCTTGCACACCTATACACTGTCTCAGTGCAGACCACTGCCTTGCACTCCTATACACTGTCTCGGTGCAGACCATTGCCTTGCACTCCTATACACTGTCTCAGTGCAGACCACTGCCTTGCACTCCTATACATTGTCTCGGTGCAGACCACTGCCTTGCACTCCTATACACTGTCTCAGTGCAGACCACTGCCTTACACTCCTATATACTGTTTCAGTGCAGACCACTGCCTTGCACTCCTTTACACTGTCTTGGTGCAGACCACTGCCTTGCACTCCTATACACTGTCTCAGTGCAGACCACTGCCTTGCATTCCTATACACTGTCTCAGTGCAAACCACTGCCTTGCACTCCTATACACTGTCTCAGTGCAGACCACTGCTTTGCACTCCTACACACTGTCTCAGTGCAGACCACTGCCTTGCACTCCTATACACTGTCTCAGTGCAGACCACTGCCTTGCACTCCTATACACTGTCTCAGTGCAGACCACTGCCTTGCACTCCAAAACACTGTCTCAGTGCAGACCCCTGCTTTGCACTCATATAAACTGTCTCGGTGCAGACCACTGCCTTGCACTCCTATACACTGTCTCAGTGCAGACCACTGTCTTGCACTCCTATACACTGTCTCGGTGCAGACCACTGCCTTGCACTCCTTTACACTGTTTCAGTGCAGACCACTGCCTTGCACTCCTATACACTGTCTCAGTGCAGACCACTGCCTTGCACTCCTATACACTGTCTCAGGTGCAGACCACTGCCTTACACTCCTATACACTGTCTCAGTGCAGACCACTGCCTTGCACTCCTATACACTGTCTCAGTGCAGACCACTGCCTTGCACTCCGATACACTGTCTCAGTGCAGACCACTGCCTTGCACTCCTATACACTGTCTCGGTGCAGACCACTGCCTTGCACTTCTTTACACTGTCTCGGTGCAGACCACTGCCTTGCACTCCTATACACTGTCTCAGTGCAGACCACTACCTTGCATTCCTATACACTGTCTCAGTGCAGACCACTGCCTTGTACTCCTATACACTGTCTCAGTGCAGAACACTGCCTTGCACTCCTATACACTGTCTCAGTGCAGACCACTGCCTTGCACTCCTATACACTGTCTCAGTGCAGACCACTGCCTTGCACTCCGATACACTGTCTCAGTGCAGACCACTGCCTTGCACTCCTATACACTGTCTCGGTGCAGACCACTGCCTTGCACTTCTTTACACTGTCTCGGTGCAGACCACTGCCTTGCACTTCTTTACACTGTCTCGGTGCAGACCACTGCCTTGCACTCCTATACACTGTCTCAGTGCAGACCACTGCCTTGCACTCCTATACACTGTCTCAGTGCAGAGAACTGCCTTGCACTCCTATACACTGTCTCGGTGCAGACCACTGCCTTGCATTCCTGTACACTGTCTCAGTGCAGAGAACTGCCTTGCACTCTTATACACTCTATCGGTGCAGACCACTGCCTTGCACTCCTATACACTGTCTCGGTGCAAACCACTGCTTTGCACTCCTATACACTGTCTCGGTGCAGACCACTGCCTTGCACTCCTATACACTGTCTCGGTGCAGACCACTGCCTTGCACTCCTATACACTGTCTCAGTGTAGAGAACTGCCTTGCACTCCTATACACTGTCTCGGTGCAGACCACTGCCTTGAACTCCTATACTCTGTCTCGGTGCAGACCACTGCCTTGCACTCCTATACACTGTCTCAGTGCAGACCACTGCCTTGCACTCCTATACACTGTCTCTGTGCAGACCACTGCCTTGCACTCCTATACACTGTCTCAGTGCAGAGAACTGCCTTGCACTCATATACACTGTCTCAGTGCAGAGAAGTGTCTTGCACTCCTATACTCTGTCTCAGTGCAGAGAACTGCCTTGCACTCCTGTACACTGTCTCGGTGCAGACCACTGCCTTGCATTCCTGTACACTGTCTCAGTGCAGAGAACTGCCTTGCACTCCTATACACTGTCTCGGTGCAGACCACTGCCTTGCACTCCTATACACTGTCTCGGTGCAGACCACTGCCTTGCACTCCTATACACTGTCTCAGTGCAGATCAATGCCTTGCACTCCTATACACTGTCTCAGTGCAGACCACTGCCTTGCACTCCTGTACACTGTCTCGGTGCAGACCACTGCCTTGCACTCCTATACACTGTCTCAGTGCAGACCACTGCCTTGCACTCCTATGCACTGTCTCAGTGCAGAGAACTGCCTTGCACTCCTATACACTGTCTCAGTGCAGACCACTGCCTTGCATTCCTATACACTGTCTCGGTGCAGACCACTGCCTTGCACTCCTCTACACAGTCTTGGTGCAGACCACTGCCTTGCACTCCTATACACTGTCTCAGTGCAGACCACTGCCTTGCACTCCTATACACTGTCTCAGTGCAGACCACTGCCTTGCACTCCTATACACTGTCTCAGTGCAGACCACTGCCTTGCACTCCTATACACTGTCTCAGTGCAGACCACTGCCTTGAACTCCTATAAACTGACTCAGTGCAGACCACTGCCTTGCACTCCTATACACTATCTCAGTGCAGACCACTGCCTTGCACTCCTATACACTGTCTCAGTGCAGACCACTGCCTTGCACTCCTATACACTGTCTCTGTGCAGACCACTGCCTTGCACTTCTATACACTGTCTCTGTGCAGACCACTGCCTTGCACTCCTATACACTGTCTCAGTGCAGACCACTGCCTTACACTCCTATACACTGTTTCAGTGCAGACCACTGCCTTGCACTCCTTTACACTGTCTTGGTGCAGACCACTGCCTTGCACTCCTATACACTGTCTCAGTGCAGACCACTGCCTAGCATTCCTATACACTGTCTCAGTGCAGACCACTGCCTTGCACTCCTATACACTGTCTCAGTGCAGACCACTGCCTTGCACTCCTTTACACTGTCTCAGTGCAGACCACTGCCTTGCACTCCTATACACTGTCTCTGTGCAGACCACTGCCTTTGACTCCCATACACTGTCTCAGTGCAGACCACTGCCTTGCATTCCTATACACTGTCTCAGTGCAGACCACTGCCTTGCACTCCAAAACACTGTCTCAGTGCAGACCACTGCCTTGCACTCCTATACACTGTCTCGGTGCAGACCACTGCCTTGCACTCCTTTACACTGTCTTGGTGCAGACCACTGCCTTGCACTCCTATACACTGTCTCAGTGCAGACCACTACCTTACATTCCTATACACTGTCTCAGTGCAGACCACTGCCTTGCACTCCTATACACTGTCTCAGTGCAGACCACTGCCTTGCACTCTTATACACTGTCTCAGTGCAGACCACTGCCTTGCACTCCTATACACTGTCTCAGTGCAGACCACTGCCTTGCACTCCTATACACTGTCTCAGTGCAGACCACTGCCTTGCACTCCTATACACTGTCTCAGTGCAGACCACTGCCTTGCACTCCTATACACTGTCTCTGTGCAGACCACTGGCCTTGCACTCCTTTACACTGTCTTGGTGCAGACCACTGCCTTGCACTCCTATACACTGTCTCAGTGCAGACCACTACCTTACATTCCTATACACTGTCTCAATGCAGACAACTGCCTTGCACTCCTATACACTGTCTCAGTGCAGACCACTGCCTTACATTCCTATACACTGTCTCAGTGCAGACCACTGCCTTACACTCCTATACACTGTCTCAGTGCAGACCACTGCCTTACACTCCTATACACTGTCTCAGTGCAGACCACTGCCTTACGCTCCTATACACTGTCTCAGTGCAGACCACTGCCTTACACTCCTATACACTGTCTCAGTGCAGACCACTGCCCTACACTCCTGTACACTGTCTCAGTGCAGACCACTGCCTTGCACTCCAATACACTGTCTCAGTGCAGACCACTGCCTTACACTCCTATACACTGTCTCAGTGCAGACCACTGCCTTACACTCCTATACACTGTCTCAGTGCAGACCACTGCCTTGCACTCCTATACACTGTCTCAGTGCAGACCACTGCCTTGCACTCCTATACACTGTCTCAGTGCAGACCACTGCCTTGCACTCCTATACACTGTCTCAGTGCAGACCACTGCCTTGCACTCCTATACACTGTCTCAGTGCAGACCACTGCCTTGCACTCCTATACACTGTCTCAGTGCAGACCACTGCCTTGCACTCCTATACACTGTCTCAGTGCAGACCACTGCCTTGCACTCCTATACACTGTCTCAGTGCAGACCACTGCCTTGCACTCCTATACACTGTCTCAGTGCAGACCACTGCCTTGCACTCCTATACACTGTCTCAGTGCAGACCACTGCCTTGCACTCCTATACACTGTCTCAGTGCAGACCACTGCCTTGCACTCCTATACACTGTCTCAGTGCAGACCACTGCCTTGCATTCCTATACACTGTCTCAGTGCAGACCACTGCCTTGCACTCCTATACACTGTCTCAGTGCAGACCACTGCCTTGAACTCCTATAAACTGACTCAGTGCAGACCACTGCCTTGCACTCCTATACACTGTCTCAGTGCAGACCACTGCCTTGCACTCCTATACACTGTCTCAGTGCACACCACTGCCTTGCACTCCTATACACTGTCTCTGTGCAGACCACTGCCTTGTACTTCTATACACTGTCTCAGTGCAGACCACTGCCTTGCACTCCTATACACTGTCTCAGTGCAGACCACTGCCTTGCACTCCTATATACTGTCTCAGTGCAGACCACTGCCTTGCATTCCTATACACTGTCTCAGTGCAGACCACTGCCTTGTACTCCTATACACTGTCTCAGTGCAGACCACTGCCTTGCAGTCCTATACACAGTCTCAGTGCAGACCACTGCCTTGCACTCCTATACACTGTCTCAGTGCAGACCACTGCCTAGCATTCCTATACACTGTCTCAGTGCAGACCACTGCCTTGCACTCCAAAACACTGTCTCAGTGCAGACCACTGCCTTGCACTCCTATACACTGTCTCAGTGCAGACCACTGCCTTGCACTCCTATACACTGTCTCAGTGCAGACCACTGCCTTGCACTCCTATACACTGTCTCAGTGCAGACCACTGCCTTGCACTCCTATACACTGTCTCGGTGCAGACCACTGCCTGGCACTCCTATACACTGTCTCGGTGCAGACCACTGCCTTGCACTCCTATACACTGCCTCGGTGCAGACCACTGCCTTGCACTCCTATACACTGCCTCGGTGCAGACCACTGCCTTGCATTCCTATACACTGTCTCAGTGCAGACCACTGCTTTGCACTCCTATACACTGTCTCGGTGCAGACCTCTGCCTTGCACTCCTATACACTGTCTCTGTGTAGACCACTGCCTTGCACTCCTATACACTGTCTCTGTGCAGACCACTGCCTTGCACTCCTATACACTGTCTCAGTGCAGACCACTGCCTTGCACTCCTATACACTGTCTCAGTGCAGACCACTGCCTTGCACTCCTATACACTGTCTCAGTGCAGACCACTGCCTTGCACTCCTATACACTGTCTCGGTGCAGACCACTGCCTTGCACTCCTATACGCTGTCTCAGTGCAGACCACTGCCTTGCACTCCTATACACAGTCTCAGTGCAGACCACTGCCTTGCACTCCTATACACTGTCTCAGTGCAGACCACTGCCTTGCTCTCCTATACACTGTCTCGGTGCAGACCACTGCCTTGCACTCCTATACACTGTCTCAGTGCAGACCACTGCCTTGCACTCCTATACACTGTCTCGGTGCAGACCACTGCCTTGCACTCGTATACGCTGTCTCAGTGCAGACCACTGCCTTGCACTCCTATACACTGTCTCAGTGCAGACAACTGCCTTGCACTCCTATACACTGTCTCAGTGCAGACCACTGCCTTGCACTCCTATACACTGTCTCGGTGCAGACCACTGCCTTGCACTCCGATACACTGTCTCGGTGCAGACCACTGCCTTGCTCTCCTATACACTGTCTCAGTGCAGACCACTGCCTTGCACTCCTATACACTGTCTCGGGTCAGACCACTGCCTTGCACTCCGATACACTGTCTCGGTGCAGACCACTGCCTTGCTCTCCTATACACTGTCTCAGTGCAGACAACTGCCTTGCACTCCTATACACTGTCTCAGTGCAGACCACTGCCTTGCACTCCTATACACTGTCTCGGTGCAGACCACTGCCTTGCACTCCTATACACTGTCTCGGTGCAGACCACTGCCTTGCACTCCTATACGCTGTCTCAGTGCAGACCACTGCCTTGCACTCCTATACACAGTCTCAGTGCAGACCACTGCCTTGCACTCCTATACACTGTCTCAGTGCAGACCACTGCCTTGCTCTCCTATACACTGTCTCGGTGCAGACCACTGCCTTGCACTCCTATACACTGTCTCAGTGCAGACCACTGCCTTGCACTCCTATACACTGTCTCGGTGCAGACCACTGCCTTGCACTCGTATACGCTGTCTCAGTGCAGACCACTGCCTTGCACTCCTATACACTGTCTCAGTGCAGACAACTGCCTTGCACTCCTATACACTGTCTCAGTGCAGACCACTGCCTTGCACTCCTATACACTGTCTCAGTGCAGACCACTGCCTTGCACTCCTATACACTGTCTCGGGGCAGACCACTGCCTTGCACTCCTATACACTGTCTCAGTGCAGACCACTGCCTTGCACTCCGATACACTGTCTCAGTGCAGACCACTGCCTTGCACTCCTATACACTGTCTCGGTGCAGACCACTGCCTTGCACTCCTATACGCTGTCTCGGTGCAGACCACTGCCTTGCACTCCTATACACTGTCTCGGTGCAGACCACTGCCTTGCACTCGTATACACTGTCTTGGTGCAGACCACTGCCTTGCACTCCTATACACTGTCTTGGTGCAGACCACTGCCTTGCACTCGTATACACTGTCTTGGTGCAGACCACTGCCTTGCACTCCTATACACTGTCTTGGTGCAGACCACTGCTTGCACTCCTATACACTGTCTTGGTGCAGACCACTGCTTGCACTCACTATACACTGTCTCAGTGCAGACCACTGCCTTGCACTCCTATACACTGCCTCGGTGCAAACCACTGCCTTGCACTCCTATACACTGCCTCAGTGCCGACCACTGCCTTGCACTCCTATACACTGTCTCAGTGCAGACCACTGCCTTGCACTCCTATACAGTGTCTCGGTGCAGACCACTGCCTTGCACTCCTATACACTGTCTCGGTGCAAACCACTGCCTTGCACTCCTATACACTGTCTCAGTGCAGAGAACTGCCTTGCACTCCTCTACACTGTCTTGGTGCAGACCACTGCCTTGCACTCCTATACACTGTCTCAGTGCAGACCACTGCCTTGCACTCCTATACACTGTCTCAGTGCAGACCACTGCCTTGCATTCCTGTACACTGTCTCAGTGCAGAGAACTGCCTTGCACTCCTATACACTGTCTCAGTGCAGACCACTGCCTTGCACTCCTATACACTGTCTCTGTGCAGACCACTGCCTTGCACTCCTATACACTGTCTCGGTGCAAACCACTGCCTTGCACTCCTATACACTGTCTCGGTACAGACCACTGCCTTGCACTCCTATACACTGTCTCGGTGCAGACCACTGCCTGGCACTCCTACATGCAGACACTCTCTCGGTGCAGACCACTGCCTTGCACTCCTATACACTGTCTCGATGCAAACCACTGTCTCGTACTCCTATACACTGTCTCGATGCAAACCACTGCCTTGCACTCGTATACACTGTGTCGATACAGACCGCTGCCTTGCACTCCTATACACTGTCTCGATGCAGACCACTGCCTTGCACTCCTATACACTGTCATGGTGCAACCACTGCCTTGTATTCCTATACACTGTGTCAGTGCAGACCACTGCCTTGCACTCCTATACACTGTCTCAGTGCAGACCACTGCCTTGCACTCCTATACACTGTCTCAGTGCAGACCACTGCCTTGCACTCCTATACACTGTCTCAGTGCAGACCACTGCCTTGCACTCCTATACACTGTCTCAATGCAGACCACTGCCTTGCACTCCTATACACTGTCTTGGTGCAGACCACTGCCTTGCATTCCTATACACTGTCTCGGTGCAGACCACTGCCTTACACTCCTTTACACTGTCTTGGTGCAGATCACTGCCTTGCACTCCTATACACTGTCTTGGTGCAGACCACTGCCTTGCATTCCTATACACTGTCTCAGTGCAGACCACTGCCTTGCACTCCTATACACTGTCTCAGTGCAGACCACTGCCTTGCACTCCTATACACTGTCTCAGTGCAGACCACTGCCTTGCACTCCTATACACTGTCACAGTGCAGACCACTGCCTTTGCATTCCTATACACTGTCTCAGTGCAGACCACTGCCTTGCACTCCTATACACTGTCTCAGTGCAGACCACTGCCTTGCACTCCTATACACTGTCTCAGTGCAGACCACTGCCTTGCACTCCTATACACTGTCTCAGTGCAGACCACTGCCTTGCACTCCTATACACTGTCTCAGTGCAGACCACTGCCTTGCACTCCAAAACACTGTCCCAGTGCAGACCCCTGCCTTGCACTCATATACACTGTCTCGGTGCAGACCACTGCCTTGCACTCCTATACACTGTCTCAGTGCAGACCACTGCCTTGCACTCCTATACACTGTCTCTGTGCAGACCACTGCCTTGCACTCCTTTACACTGTCTCAGTGCAGACCACTGCCTTGCACTCCTATACACTGTCTCTGTGCAGACCACTGCCTTTGACTCCCATACACTGTCTCAGTGCAGACCACTGCCTTGCATTCCTATACACTGTCTCAGTGCAGACCACTGGCTTGCACTCCAAAACACTGTCTCAGTGCAGACCACTGCCTTGCACTCCTATACACTGTCTCGGTGCAGACCACTGCCTTGCACTCCTTTACACTGTCTTGGTGCAGACCACTGCCTTGCACTCCTATACACTGTCTCAGTGCAGACCACTACCTTACATTCCTATACACTGTCTCAGTGCAGACCACTGCCTTGCACTCCTATACACTGTCTCAGTGCAGACCACTGCCTTGCACTCATATACACTGTCTCAGTGCAGACCACTGCCTTGCACTCCTATACACTGTCTCAGTGCAGACCACTGCCTTGCACTCCTAAACACTGTCTCGGTGCAGACCACTGCCTTGCACTCCTATACACTATTTCAGTGCAGACCACTGCCATACACTCCTATACACTGTTTCAGTGCAGACCACTGCCTTGCACTCCTTTACACTGTCTTGGTGCAGACCACTGCCTTGCACTCCTATACACTGTCTCAGTGCAGACCACTGCCTTGCATTCCTATACACTGTCTCAGTGCAGACCACTGCCTTGCACTCCTATACACTGTCTCAGTGCAGACCACTGCCTTGAACTCCTATAAACTGACTCAGTGCAGACCACTGCCTTGCACTCCTATACACTGTCTCAGTGCAGACCACTGCCTTGCACTCCTATACACTGTCTCAGTGCAGACCACTGCCTTGCACTCCTATACACTGTCTCTGTGCAGACCACTGCCTTGCACTTCTATACACTGTCTCTGTGCAGACCACTGCTTTGCACTCCTATACACTGTCTCGGTGCAGACCACTGCCTTGCACTGCTATACACTGTCTCTGTGCAGAACACTGCCTTGCACTCCTATACACTGTCTCAGTGCAGACCACTGCCTTGCACTCCTATACACTGTCTCAGTGCAGACCACTGCCTTGCCCTCCTATACACTGTCTCAGTGCAGACCACTGCCTTGCACTCCTATACACTGTCTCAGTGCAGACCACTGCCTTGTAATCCTATACACTGTCTCAGTGCAGACCACTGCCTTGCACTGTTATACACTGTCTCAGTGCAGACCACTGCCTTGCACTCCTATACACTGTCTCTGTGCAGACCTCTGGCTTGCACTCCTATACACTGTCTCTGTGCAGACCACTGACTTGCACTCCTATACACTGTCTCAGTGCAGACCACTGCCTTGCACTCCTATACACTGTCTCTGTGTAGACCACTGTCTTGCACTCCTATACACTGTCTCAGTGCAGACCACTGCCTTGCACTCCTTTACACTGTCTCAGTGCTGACCACTGCCTTGCACTCCTATACACTGTCTCTGTGCAGACCACTGCCTTGTACTCCCATACACTGTCTCAGTGCAGACCACTGCCTTGCATTCCTATACACTGTCTCAGTGCAGACCACTCCCTTGCACTCCTATACACTGTCTCAGTGCAGACCACTGCCTTGCACTCCTATACACTGTCTCAGTGCAGACCACTGCCTTGCACTCCTTTACACTGTCTCAGTGCAGACCACTGCCTTGCACTCCTATACACTGTTTCAGTGCAGACCACTGCCTTACACTCCTATACACTGTTTCAGTGCAGACCACTGCCTTGCACTCCTATACACTGTCTCAGTGCAGACCACTGCCTTGCACTCCTATACACTGTCTCAGTGCAGACCACTGCCTTGCATTCCTATACACTGTCTCAGTGCAGACCACTGCCTTGCACTCCTATACACTGTCTCAGTGCAGACCACTGCCTTGCACTCCTATACACTGTCTCAGTGCAGACCACTGCCTTGCACTCCTATACACTGTCTCAGTGCAGACCACTGCCTTGCACTCCTATACACTGTCTCAGTGCAGACCACTGCCTTGCACTCCTATACACTGTCTCAGTGCAGACCACTGCCTTGCACTCCTATACACTGTCTCAGTGCAGACCACTGCCTTGCACTCCTATACACTGTCTCAGTGCAGACCACTGCCTTGCACTCCTATACACTGTCTCAGTGCAGACCACTGCCTTGCACTCCTATACACTGTCTCAGTGCAGACCACTGCCTTGCACTCCTATACACTGTCTCAGTGCAGACCACTGCCTTGCACTCCTATACACTGTCTCAGTGCAGACCACTGCCTTGCACTCCTATACACTGTCTCAGTGCAGACCACTGCCTTGCACTCCTATACACTGTCTCAGTGCAGATCAATGCCTTGCACTCCTATACACTGTCTCAGTGCAGACCACTGCCTTGCACTCCTATACACTGTCTCAGTGCAGACCACTGCCTTGCACTCCTATACACTGTCTCGGTGCAGACCACTGCCTTGCATTCCTATACACTGTCTCGGTGCAGACCACTGCCTTGCACTCCTATACACTGTCTCAGTGCAGACCACTGCCTTGCACTCCTATACACTATCTCAGTGCAGACCACTGCCTTGCACTCCTATACACTGTCTCAGTGCAGACCACTGCCTTGCACTCCTATACACTGTCTCAATGCAGACCACTGCCTTGCACTCCTATACACTGTCTCAGTGTAGACCCCACTGCCTTGCACTCCTATACACTGTCTCAGTGTAGAGAACTGCCTTGCACTCCTATACACTGTCTCGGTGCAGACCACTGCCTTGAACTCCTATACACTGTCTCGGTGCAGACCACTGCCTTGCACTCCTATACACTGTCTCGGTGCAGACCACTGCCTTGCACTCCTATACACTGTCTCAGTGCAGACCACTGCCTTGCACTCCTATACACTGTCTCAGTGCAGACCCCACTGCCTTGCACTCCTATACACTGTCTCAGTGCAGAGAACTGCCTTGCACACCTATACACTGTCTCAGTGCAGAGAACTGCCTTGCACTCCTATACACTGTCTCGGTGCAGACCACTGCCTTGCATTCCTGTACACTGTCTCAGTGCAGAGAACTGCCTTGCACTCCTATACACTCTCTCGGTGCAGACCACTGCCTTGCACTCCTATACACTGTCTCGGTGCAAACCACTGCCTTGAACTCCTATACACTGTCTCAGTGCAGACCACTGCCTTGCACTCCTATACACTGTCTCAGTGCAGACCACTGCCTTGCACTCCTATACACTGTCTCGGTGCAGACCACTGCCTTGCACTCCTATACACTGTCTCAGTGCAGACCCCACTGCCTTGCACTCCTATACACTGTCTTGGTGCAGACCACTGCCTTGCATTCCTATACACTGTCTCGGTGCAGACCACTGCCTTGCACTCCTTTACACTGTCTTGGTGCAGATCACTGCCTTGCACTCCTATACACTGTCTCAATGCAGACCACTGCCTTGCACTCCTATACACTGTCTCAGTGCAGACCACTGCCTTGCACTCCTATACACTGTCTCAGTGCAGACCACTGCCTTGCACTCCTATACACTGTCTCAGTGCAGACCACTGCCCTTGCACTCCTATACACTGTCTCGATGCAGACCACTGCCTTGCACTCCTATACACTGTCTCGGTGCAGACCACTGCCTTGCACTCCTATACACTGTCTCGGTGCAAACCACTGCCTTGCACTCCTATACACTGTCTCAGTGCAGACCACTGCCTTGCTCTCCTATACACTGTCTCGGTGCAGACCACTGCCTTGCACTCCTATACACTGTCTCGGTGCAGACCACTGCCTTGCACTCCTATACACTGTCTCAGTGCAGACCACTGCCTTGCACTCCTATACACTGTCTCAGTGCAGAGAACTGCCTTGCACTCCTATACACTGTCTCGGTGCAGACCACTGCCTTGCACTCCTATACACTGTCTCGGTGCAGACCACTGCCTGGCACTCCTATACACTGTCTCGGTGCAGACCACTGCCTTGCACTCCTATACACTGTCTCAGTGCAGACCACTGCCTTGCACTCCTATACACTGTCTCAGTGCAGAGAACTGCCTTGCACTCCTATACACTGTCTTGGTGCAGACCACTGCCTTGCACTCCTATACACTGTCCCGATGCAGACCACTGCCTTGCACTCCTATACACTGTCTCAGTGCAGACCCCACTGCCTTGCACTCCTATACACTGTTTAGGTGCAGACCACTGCCTTGCACTCCTATACACTGTCTCGGTGCAGACCACTGCCTTGCACTCCTATACACTGTCTCAGTGCAGACCACTGCCTTGCACTCCTATACACTGTCTCAGTGCAGAGAACTGCCTTGCACTCCTAAACGCTGTCTCGGTGCAGAC
This sequence comes from Saccoglossus kowalevskii, assembly GCF_000003605.2. Taxonomy (NCBI): domain Eukaryota; kingdom Metazoa; phylum Hemichordata; class Enteropneusta; family Harrimaniidae; genus Saccoglossus; species Saccoglossus kowalevskii. Next base: position 28,865 of record NW_003117207.1, read on the forward strand.
CACTGCCTTGCACTCCTATACACTGTCTCGGTGCAGACCACTGCCTTGCACTTCTATACACTGTCTCAGTGCAGACCACTGCCTTGCACTCCTATACACTGTCTCGGTGCAGACCACTGCCTTGCACTCCTATACACTGTCTCAGTGCAGACCCCACTGCCTTGCACTCCTATACACTGTCTCAGTGCAGAGAACTGCCTTGCACTCCTATACGCTGTCTCGGTGCAGACAGCTGCCTTGCACTCCTATACACTGTCTCAGTGTAGACCCCACTGCCTTGCACTCCTATACACTGTCTCAGTGCAGAGAACTGCCTTGCACTCCTAAACGCTGTCTCGGTGCAGACCACTGCCTTGCACTCCTATACACTGTCTCGGTGCAGACCACTGCCTTGCACTCCTATACACTGTCTCAGTGCAGATCAATGCCTTGCACTCCTATACACTGTCTCAGTGCAGACCACTGCCTTGCACTCCTATACACTGTCTCAGTGCAGAGAACTGCCTTACACTCCTATACACTGTCTCGGTGCAGACCACTGCCTTGCATTCCTATACACTGTCTCGGTGCAGACCGCTGCCTTGCACTCCTATACACTGTCTCGGTGCAGACCACTGCTTTACATTCCTATACACTGTCTCAGTGCAGACCACTGCCTTGCACTCCTATACACTGTCTCAGTGCAGACCACTGCCTGGCACTCCTATACACTGTTTCAGTGCAGACCACTGCCTTGTACTCCTATACACTGTCTCAGTGCAGACCACTGCCTTGCACTCCTATACACTGTCTCGGTGCAGACCACTGCCTTGCACTCCTATACACTGTCTCAGTGCAGACCACTGCCTTGCATTCCTATACACTGTCTCAGTGCAGACCACTGCCTTGCACTCCTATACACTGTCTCAGTGCAGACCACTGCCTTGCACTCCTTTACACTGTCTTGCTGCAGACCACTGCCTTGCACTCCTTTACACTGTCTTGGTGCAGACCACTGCCTTGCACTCCTATACACTGTCTCAGTGCAGACCACTGCCTTACATTCCTATACACTGTCTCGGTGCAGACCACTGCCTTGCACTCCTATACACTGTCTCAGTGCAGATCACTGCCTTGCACTCCTATACACTGTCTCAATGCAGACCACTGCTTTGCACTCCTATACACTGTCTCGGTGCAGACCACTGCTTTGCATTCCTATACACTGTCTCGGTGCAGACCACTGCCTTGCACTCCTTTACACTGTCTTGGTGCAGATCACTGCCTTGCACTCCTATACACTGTCTCAATGCAGACCACTGCCTTGCACTCCTATACACTGTCTCGGTGCAGACCACTGCCTTGCACTCCTATACACTGTCTCAGTGCAGACCACTGCCTTACACTCCTATACACTGTCTCAGTGCAGACCACTGCCTTGCACTCCTATACACTGTCTCAGTGCAGACCACTGCCTTGCACTCCTATACACTGTCTCGGTGCAGACCACTGCCTTGCACTCCTATACACTGTCTCAGTGCAGACCACTGCCTTGCATTCCTATACACTGTCTCAGTGCAGACCACTGCCTTACACTCCTATACACTGTCTCAGTGCAGACCACTGCCTTACACTCCTATACACTGTTTCAGTGCAGACCACTGCCTTGCACTCCTATACACTGTCTCAGTGCAGACCACTGCCTTGCACTCCTATACACTGTCTCGGTGCAGACCACTGCCTTGCACTCCTATACACTGTCTCAGTGCAGACCACTGCCTTGCACTCCTATACACTGTCTCAATGCAGACCACTGCCTTGTATTCCTATACACTGTCTCAGTGCAGACCACTGCCTTTCATTCCTATACACTGTCTCAGTGCAGACCACTGCCTTGCACTCCTATACACTGTCCAGTGCAGACCACTGCCTTGCACTCCTATACACTGTCTCAGTGCAGATCACTGCCTTGCACTCCTATACACTGTCTCAATGCAGACCACTGCCTTGCACTCCTATACACTGTCTTGGTGCAGACCACTGCTTTGTACTCCAAAACACTGTCTCAGTGCAGACCACTGCCTTGCACTCCGATACACTGTCTCAGTGCAGACCACTGCCTTGTACTCCTATACACTGTCTCGGTGCAGACCACTGCCTTGCACTCCTATACACTGTCTCAGTGCAGATCACTGCCTTGCACTCCTATACACTGTCTCAATGCAGACCACTGCTTTGCACTCCTATACACTGTCTCGGTGCAGACCACTGCTTTGCATTCCTATACACTGTCTCGGTGCAGACCACTGCCTTGCACTCCTTTACACTGTCTCTGTGCAGACCACTGCCTTGCACTCCTATACACTGTCTCAGTGCAGACCACTGCCTTGTACTCCTATACACTGTCTCGGTGCAGACCACTGCCTTGCACTCCTATACACTGTCTCAGTGCAGATCACTGCCTTGCACTCCTATACACTGTCTCAATGCAGACCACTGCCTTGCACTCCTATACACTGTCTTGGTGCAGACCACTGCCTTGCACTCCAAAACACTGTCTCAGTGCAGACCACTGCCTTGCACTCCGATACACTGTCTCAGTGCAGACCACTGCCTTGTACTCCTATACACTGTCTCGGTGCAGACCACTGCCTTGCACTCCTATACACTGTCTCAGTGCAGATCACTGCCTTGCACTCCTATACACTGTCTCAATGCAGACCACTGCCTTGCACTCCTATACACTGTCTCGGTGCAGACCACTGCCTTGCATTCCTATACACTGTCTCGGTGCAGACCACTGCCTTGCACTCCTTTACACTGTCTTGGTGCAGATCACTGCCTTGCACTCCTATACACTGTCTCAATGCAGACCACTGCCTTGCACTCCTATACACTGTCTCAGTGCAGACCACTGCCTTGCACTCCAAAACACTGTCTCAGTGCAGACCACTGCCTTGCACTCATATACACTGTCTCGGTGCAGACCACTGCCTTGCACTCCTATACACTGTCTCGGTGCAGACCACTGCCTTGCACTCCTATACACTGTCTCAGTGCAGACCCCACTGCCTTGCACTCCTATACACTGTTTAGGTGCAGACCACTGCCTTGCACTCCTATACACTGTCTCGGTGCAGACCACTGCCTTGCACTCCTATACACTGTCTCAGTGCAGACCACTGCCTTGCACTCCTATACACTGTCTCAGTGCAGAGAACTGCCTTGCACTCCTATACACTGTCTTGGTGCAGACCACTGCCTTGCACTCCTATACACTGTCCCGATGCAGACCACTGCCTTGCACTCCTATACACTGTCTCAGTGCAGACCCCACTGCCTTGCACTCCTATACACTGTTTCGGTGCAGACCACTGCCTTGCACTCCTATACACTGTCTCGATGCAGACCACTGCCTTGCACTCCTATACACTGTCTCAGTGCGTAGAACTGCCTTGCACTCCTATACACTGTCTCAGTGCAGACCACTGCTTTGCACTCCTATACACTGTCTCAGTGCAGACCACTGCCTTGCACTCCTATACACTGTCTCGGTGCAGACCACTGCCTTGCACTCCTATACACTGTCTCAGTGCAGACCACTGTCTTGCACTCCTATACACTGTCTCAGTGCAGACCACTGCCTTGCTCTCCTATACACTGTCTCAGTGCAGACCACTGCTTTGCACTCCTATACACTGTCTCAGTGCAGACCACTGCCTTGCACTCCTATACACTGTCTCGGTGCAGACCACTGCCTTGCACTCCTATACACTGTCTCGATGCAGACCACTGCCTTGCACTCCTATACACTGTCTCAGTGCAGACCACTGCCTTGCACTCCTATACACTGTCTCAGTGCAGACCACTGCTTTGCACTCCTATACACTGTCTCAGTGCAGACCACTGCCTTGCACTCCTATACACTGTCTCGGTGCAGACCACTGCCTTGCACTCCTATACACTGTCTCGATGCAGACCACTGCCTTGCACTCCTATATACTGTCTCAGTGCAGACCACTGCCTTGCACTCCTATACACTGTCTCAGTGCAGACCACTGCCTTGCACTCCTATACACTGTCTCAGTGCAGACCACTGCCTTGCACTCCTATACACTGTCTCAGTGCAGACCACTGCCTTGCACTCCTATACACTGTCTCGGTGCAGACCACTGCCTTGCACTCCTATACACTGTCTCGGTGCAGACCACTGCCTTGCACTCCTATACACTGTCTCGGTGCAGACCACTGCCTTGCACTCCTATACACTGTCTCGGTGCAGACCACTGCCTTGCACTCCTATACACTGTCTCAGTGCAGACCACTGCCTTGCACTCCTATACACTGTCTCAGTGCAGACCACTGCCTTGCACTCCTATACACTGTCTCAGTGCAGACCACTGCCTTGCACTCCTATACACTGTCTCGGTGCAGACCACTGCCTTGCACTCCTATACACTGGTATGTGTGTACGCAACTAGTTCCCCCAGATCGTCTGTGTAGATTGTAACCTGGCTACATTTATACTAGTACAGTACTCATTTCGCCCAAACTCCCGCCCGCTTCCGCTTTTCAATGTGGTTGTTTGTTTTTTCTCACTACTTTTGTGACCGTTTTTCATTTTACATCGCGGAACTACAA
>NW_003117244.1:0-14800 GCF_000003605.2 Saccoglossus kowalevskii
CATTTCGTAATGAGACTACACAGTCTGATAACTATTTGGTAAATGAGACTACACAATCTGACAACTATTTGGTAAATGAGACTACTCAGTCTGACAATCATTTGGTAAATGAGACTTCACAGTCTGACAATCATTTGATAAATGAAACTACACAGTCTGACAATCATTTGGTAAATGAGACTACACAGTATGACAATCATTTGGTAAATGAGACTACATAGTCTGACAATCATTTGGCAAATGAAAGTACACAGTTTGACAATCATTTGGTAAATGAGACTACACAGTCTGACAATAATTTGGTAAATGAGACTACACAGTCTGACAATCATTTGGGTAAATAAGACTAAACGGTCTGACAATCATTTGGGTAGATGAGACTACACAGTCTGACAATCATTTGGTAAATGAGACTACACAGTCTGACAAACATTTGGTAAATGAGACTACACAGTCTGACAACCATTTGGTAAATGAAACTAAACGGTCTGACAATCATTTGGGAAATGAAACTAAACGGTCTGACAATCATTTGGTAAATGAAACTACACAGTCTGACAATCATTTGGTAAATGAGACTACACAGTCTGACAACTATTTGGTAAATGAGACTACACAGTCTGACAATCATTTGGTAAATGAGACTACACAGTCTGACAATCATTTTGTAAATGAGACTACACAGTCTGACAATCATTTGGTAAATGAGACTACACAGTCTGATAACTATTTGGTAAATGAGACTACACAGTCTGACAGTCATTTGGTAAATGAGACTACACAGTCCAACAATCATTTGGTAGATCAGACTACACAGTCTGACAATCATTTGGTAAAAATGACTACACAGTCTGACAATCATTTGGTAAATGAGACTACATAGTCTGACAATCATTTGGCAAATGAAAGTACACAGTTTGACAATCATTTGGTAAATGAGACTACACAGTCTGACAATAATTTGGTAAATGAGACTACACAGTCTGACAATCATTTGGGTAAATAAGACGATATAGTCTGACAATCATTTTGTAAATGAGACTACACAGTCTGACATTCACTTGGTAAATGAGACTAAACGGTCTGACAATCATTTGGGTAGATGAGACTACACAGTCTGACAATCATTTGGTAAATGAGACTACACAGTCTGACAAACATTTGGTAAATGAGACTACACAGTCTGAAAACCATTTGGTAAATGAAACTAAACGGTCTGACAATCATTTGGGAAATGAAACTAAACTGTCTGACAATCATTTGGTAAATGAAACTACACAGTCTGACAATCATTTGGTAAATGAGACTACACAGTCTGACAACTATTTGGTAAATGAGACTACACAGTCTGGCAATCATTTGGTAAATGAGACTACACAGTCTGACAATCATTTTGTAAATGAGACTACACAGTCTGACAATCATTTGGTAAATGAGACTACACAGTCTGATAACTATTTGGTAAATGAGACTACACAGTCTGACAGTCATTTGGTAAATGAGACTACACAGTCCAACAATCATTTGGTAGATCAGACTACACAGTCTGACAATCATTTGGTAAAAATGAATACACAGTCTGACAACTATTTGATAAATGAGACTACACAGTCTGACAATCATTTGTTAAATTACACTACACAACATGATAATCATTTGGTAAATGAGACTACACAGTCTGACAATCATTTGGTAAATGAGACTAAACAGTCTGGCAATCATTTAGTAAATGAGACTACACAGTATGACAACCATTTGGAATATGAGACTACACAGTCTGGCAACACTTTGGTAAATGAGACTACACAGTCTGACAATCATTTGGTAAATAAAACTACACAGTCTGACAATCATTTGGGTAAATAAAACGACATAGTCTGACAATCATTTTGTACGTGAGACTACACAGTCTGACAATCACTTGGTCAATGAGATTAAACGGTCTGACAATCCTTTGGGTAGATGAGACTACACATTCTGACAATCAATCGGTAAATGAGACTACACAGTCTGACAACCATTTGGTAAATGAGACTACACAGTCTGACAATCATTTGGGTAAATGAGACTACACAGTCAGACAATCATCTGGTAAATGAGACTACATAGTCTGACAATCATTTTGTAAATGAGACTACACAGTCTGACATTCACTTGGTAAATGAGACTAAACGGTCTGACAATCATTTGGGTAGATGAGACTACACAGTCTGACAATCATTTGGTAAATGAGACTACACAGTCTGACAACCATTTGGTAAATGAGACTACACAGTCTGACAACCATTTGGTAAATGAAACTAAACGGTCTGACGATCATTTGGTAAATGAAACTAAACGGTCTGACAATAATTTAGTAAATTAGACTACACAGTCTGACAATCATTTGGGTAAATAAGACGATATAGTCTGACAATCATTTTGTAAATGAGACTACACAGTCTGACATTCACTTGGTAAATGAGACTAAACGGTCTGACAATCATTTGGGTAGATGAGACTACACAGTCTGACAATCATTTGGTAAATGAGACTACACAGTCTGACAACCATTTGGTAAATGAGACTACACAGTCTGACAACCATTTGGTAAATGAAACTAAACGGTCTGACAATCATTTGGTAAATGAAACTACACAGTCTGACAATCATTTGGTAAATGAGACTACACAGTCTGACAACTATTTGGTAAATGAGACTACACAGTCTGACAATCATTTGGTAAATGAGACTACATAGTCTGACAATCATTTGGTAAATGAAAGTACACAGTTAGACAATCATTTGGTAAATGAGACTACACAGTCTGACAATAATTTAGTAAATTAGACTACACAGTCTGACAATCATTTGGGTATATAAGACGATATAGTCTGACAATCATTTTGTAAATGAGACTACACAGTCTGACATTCACTTGGTAAATGAGACTAAAACGGTCTGACAATCATTTGGGCAGATGAGACTACACAGTCTGACAATCATTTGGTAAATGAGACTACACAGTCTGACAACCATTTGGTAAATGAGACTACACAGTCTGACAACCATTTGGTAAATGAAACTAAACGGTCTGACAATCATTTGGTAAATGAAACTACACAGTCTGACAATCATTTGGTAAATGAGACTACACAGTCTGACAATCATTTTGTTAATGAGACTACACAGTCTGACAATCATTTGGTAAATGAGACTACATAGTCTGACAATCATTTGGTAAATGAAAGTACACAGTTTGACAATCATTTGGTAAATGAGACTACACAGTCTGACAATAATTTAGTAAATTAGACTACACAGTCTGACAATCATTTGGGTAAATAAGACGATATAGTCTGACAATCATTTTGTAAATGAGACTACACAGTCTGACATTCACTTGGTAAATGAGACTAAACGGTCTGACAATCATTTGGGTAGATGAGACTACACAGTCTGACAATCATTTGGTAAATGAGACTACACAGTCTGACAACCATTTGGTAAATGAGACTACATAGTCTGACAACCATTTGGTAAATGAAACTAAACGGTCTGACAATCATTTGGTAAATGAAACTACACAGTCTGACAATCATTTGGTAAATGAGACTACCACAGTCTGACAACTATTTGGTAAATGAGACTACACAGTCTGACAATCATTTGGTAAATGAGACTACATAGTCTGACAATCATTTGGTAAATGAAAGTACACAGTTAGACAATCATTTGGTAAATGAGACTACACAGTCTGACAATCATTTAGTAAATGAGACTAAACGGTCTGACAATCATTTGGTAAATGAGACTACACAGTCTGACAACTATTTGGTAAATGAGACTACACAGTCTGACAACCATTTGGTAAATGAGAAAACACAGTCTGACAAATATTTGGTAAATAAGACTACACAGTCTGACAATGATTTTGTAAATGAGACTACACAGTCTGACAATCATTTGGGTAAATAAGACGATATAGTCTGACAATCATTTTGTAAATGAGACTACACAGTCTGACATTCACTTGGTAAATGAGACTACACAGTCTGACAACCATTTGGTAAATGAGACTACACAGTCTGACAACCATTTGGTAAATGAAACTAAACGGTCTGACAATCATTTGGTAAATGAAACTACACAGTCTGACAATCATTTGGTAAATGAGACTACACAGTCTGACAATCATTTTGTAAATGAGACTACACAGTCTGATAACTATTTGGTAAATGAGACTACACAGTCTGACAGTCATTTGGTAAATGAGACTACACAGTCCAACAATCATTTGGTAGATCAGACTACACAGTCTGACAATCATTTGGTAAAAATGACTACACAGTCTGACAACTATTTGATAAATGAGACTACACAGTCGGACAATCATTTGGTAAATTACACTACACAATATGATAATCATTTGGTAAATGAGACTACACAGTCTGACAATCATTTGGTAAATGAGACTAAACAGTCTGGCAATCATTTAGTAAATGAGACTACACAGTATGACAACCATTTGGTAAATGAGACTACACAGTCTGACAACAATTTGGTAAATGAGACTACACAGTCTGACAATCATTTGGTAAATAAAACTACACAGTCTGACAATCATTTGGGTAAATAAAACGACATAGTCTGACAATCATTTTGTAAGTGAGACTACACAGTCTGACAATCACTTGGTAAATGAGATTAAACGGTCTGACAATCCTTTGGGTAGATGAGACTACACATTCTGACAATCATTTGGTAAATGAGACTACACAGTCTGACAATCATTTGGGTAAATGAAACTACACAGTCTGACAATCATCTGGTAAATGAGACTACACAGTCTGACAATCATTTGGTAAATGAGACTACAGAGTCTGACAATCATTTGGTAAATGAGACTAAACGGTCTGACAATCATTTGGTAAATGAGACTACACAGTCTGACAACTATTTGGTAAATGAGACTACACAGTCTGACAACCATTTGGTAAATGAGAAAACACAGTCTGACAAATATTTGGTGAATGAGACTACACAGTCTGACAATGATTTTGTAAATGAGACTACACATTCTGATAACTATTTGGTAAATGAGACTACACAATCTGACAACTATTTGGTAAATGAGACTACACAGTCTGACAATCATTTGGTAAATAAGACTTCACAGTCTGATAATCATTTGATAAAATGAAACTACACAGTCTGACAATCATTTGGTAAATTAGACTACACAGTATGACAATCATGTGGTAAATGAGACTACATAGTCTGACAATCATTTGGTAAATGAGACTTCACAGTCTGACAATCATTTGATAAATGAAACTACACAGTCTGACAATCATTTGGTAAATGAGACTACACAGTATGACACTCATTTGGTAAATGAGACTACATAGTCTGACAATCATTTGGTAAATGAAAGTACACAGTTTGACAATCATTTGGTAAATGAGACTACACAGTCTGACAATAATTTGGTAAATGAGACTACACAGTCTGACAATCATTTGGGTAAATAAGACGATATAGTCTGACAATCATTTTGTAAATGAGACTACACAGTCTGACATTCACTTGGTAAATGAGACTAAACGGTCTGACAATCATTTGGGTAGATGAGACTACACAGTCTGACAATCATTTGGTAAATTAGACTACACAGTCTGACAACAATTTGGTAAATGAGACTACACAGTCTGACAACCATTTGGTAAATGAAACTAAACGGTCTGTCAATCATTTGGTAAATGAAACTACACAGTCTGACAATCATTTTGTAAATGAGACTACACAGTCTGACAATCATTTGGTAAATGAGACTACACAGTCTGATAACTATTTGGTAAATGAGACTACACAGTCTGACAGTCATTTGGTAAATGAGACTACACAGTCCAACAATCATTTGGTAGATCAGACTACACAGTCTGACAATCATTTGGTAAAAATGACTACACAGTCTGACAACTATTTGATAAATGAGACTACACAGTCTTACAATCATTTGGTAAATTACACTACACAACATGATAATCATTTGGTAAATGAGACTACACAGTCTGACAATCATTTGATAAATGAAACTACACAGTCTGACAATCATTTGGTAAATTAGACTACACAGTATGACAATCATGTGGTAAATGAGACTACATAGTCTGACAATCATTTTGTAAATGAGACTACACAGTCTGACATTCACTTGGTAAATGAGACTAAACGGTCTGACAATCATTTGGGTAGATGAGACTACACAGTCTGACAATCATTTGGTAAATGAGACTACACAGTCTGACAACCATTTGGTAAATGAGACTACACAGTCTGACAACCATTTGGTAAATGAAACTAAACGGTCTGACAATCATTTGGTAAATGAAACTACACAGTCTGACAATCATTTGGTAAATGAGACTACACAGTCTGACAACTATTTGGTAAATGAGACTACACAGTCTGACAATCATTTGGTGAATGAGACTACACAGTCTGACATTCATTTGGTAAATGAGACTACACAGTCTGACAATCATTTGGTTAATGAGAATACACAGTATGACAAGTATTTGGTAAATGAGACTACACCGTCTGACAACTATTTGGTAAATGAGACAACACAGTCTATCAACCATTTGGTAAATGAGACTACACATTCCGAAAACCCTTTAGTAAATGAGACTACACAGTCTGGCAGTCATTTGGGTAAATGAGACTACACAGTCTGACAATCATTTGGTAAATGAGACTACACAGTCTGACAATCATTTGGTAAATGAGACTACACAGTCTGACAATCATTTGGTAAATGAAACTACACAGTCTGACAATCCTTTGGGTAGATGAGACTACACAGTATGACAATCATTTGGTAAATGAAAGTACACAGTTAGACAATCATTTGGTAAATGAGACTACACAGTCTGACAATAATTTAGTAAATTAGACTACACAGTCTGACAATCATTTGGGTATATAAGACGATATAGTCTGACAATCATTTTGTAAATGAGACTACACAGTCTGACATTCACTTGGTAAATGAGACTAAACGGTCTGACAATCATTTGGGCAGATGAGACTACACAGTCTGACAATCATTTGGTAAATGAGACTACACAGTCTGACAACCATTTGGTAAATGAGACTACACAGTCTGACAACCATTTGGTAAATGAAACTAAACGGTCTGACAATCATTTGGTAAATGAAACTACACAGTCTGGCAATCATTTGGTAAATGAGACTACACAGTCTGACAATCATTTTGTTAATGAGACTACACAGTCTGACAATCATTTGGTAAATGAGACTACATAGTCTGACAATCATTTGGTAAATGAAAGTACACAGTTTGACAATCATTTGGTAAATGAGACTACACAGTCTGACAATAATTTAGTAAATTAGACTACACAGTCTGACAATCATTTGGGTAAATAAGACGATATAGTCTGACAATCATTTTGTAAATGAGACTACACAGTCTGACATTCACTTGGTAAATGAGACTAAACGGTCTGACAATCATTTGGGTAGATGAGACTACACAGTCTGACAATCATTTGGTAAATGAGACTACACAGTCTGACAACCATTTGGTAAATGAGACTACACAGTCTGACAACCATTTGGTAAATGAAACTAAACGGTCTGACAATCATTTGGTAAATGAAACTACACAGTCTGACAATCATTTGGTAAATGAAACTACACAGTCTGACAACCATTTGGTAAATGAGAAAACACAGTCTGACAACTATTTGGTAAATGAGACTACACAGTCTGACAACTATTTGGTAAATGAGACAACACAGTCTATCAACCATTTGGTAAATGAGACTACACATTCCGAAAACCCTTTAGTAAATGAGACTACACAGTCTGGCAGTCATTTGGGTAAATGAGACTACACAGTCTGACAATCATTTGGTAAATGAGACTACACAGTCTGACAACCATTTGGTAAATGAAACTAAACGGTCTGACAATCATTTGGTAAATGAAACTACACAGTCTGACAATCATTTGGTAAATGAGACTCCACAGTCTGACAACTATTTGGTAAATGAGACTACACAGTCTGACAATCATTTGGTAAATGAGACTACATAGTCTGACAATCATTTGGTAAATGAAAGTACACAGTTAGACAATCATTTGGTAAATGAGACTACACAGTCTGACAATAATTTAGTAAATTAGACTACACAGTCTGACAATCATTTGGGTATATAAGACGATACAGTCTGACAATCATTTTGTAAATGAGACTACACAGTCTGACATTCACTTGGTAAATGAGACTAAACGGTCTGACAATCATTTGGGTAGATGAGACTACACAGTCTGACAATCATTTGGTAAATGAGACTACACAGTCTGACAACCATTTGGTAAATGAGACTACACAGTCTGACAACCATTTGGTAAATGAAACTACACAGTCTGACAATCATTTGGTAAATGAGACTACACAGTCTGACAATCATTTCGTAAATAAGACTACACAGTCTGACAATCATTTGGTAAATGAGACTAAACGGTGACTATCATTTGGTAAATGAGACTACGCTGTCTGACAACTATTTGGTAAATGAGACTACATAGTCTGACAACCATTTGGTAAATGAGAAAACACAGTCTGACAACTATTTGGTAAATGAGACTACACAGTCTGACAACTATTTGGTAAATGAGACAACACAGTCTATCAACCATTTGGTAAATGAGACTACACATTCCGAAAACCCTTTAGTAAATGAGACTACACAGTCTGGCAGTTATTTGGGTAAATGAGACTACACAGTCTGACAATCATTTGGTAAATGAGACTACACAGTCTGACAATCATTTGGTAAATGAGACTACACAGTCTGACAATCATTTGGTAAATGAAACTACACAGTCTGACAATCCTTTGGGTAGATGAGACTACACAGTATGACACCCATTTGGTAAATGAAACTACACAGTCTGACAATCATTTGGGTAAATAAGACGACATAGTCTGACAATCATTTTGTAAATGAGACTACACAGTCTGACAATCACTTGGTAAATGAGATTAAACGGTCTGACAATCCTTTGGGTAGATGAGACTACACATTCTGACAATCATTTGGTAAATGAGACTACACAGTCTGACATCATTTGGTAAATGAGACTACACAGTCTGACAATCATTTTGTTAATGAGACTACACAGTCTGACAATCATTTGGTAAATGAGACTACATAGTCTGACAATCATTTGGTAAATGAAAGTACACAGTTTGACAATCATTTGGTAAATGAGACTACACAGTCTGACAATAATTTAGTAAATTAGACTACACAGTCTGACAATCATTTGGGTAAATAAGACGATATAGTCTGACAATCATTTTGTAAATGAGACTACACAGTCTGACATTCACTTGGTAAATGAGACTAAACGGTCTGACAATCATTTGGGTAGATGAGACTACACAGTCTGACAATCATTTGGTAAATGAGACTACACAGTCTGACAACCATTTGGTAAATGAGACTACATAGTCTGACAACCATTTGGTAAATGAAACTAAACGGTCTGACAATCATTTGGTAAATGAAACTACACAGTCTGACAATCATTTGGTAAATGAGACTCCACAGTCTGACAACTATTTGGTAAATGAGACTACACAGTCTGACAATCATTTGGTAAATGAGACTACATAGTCTGACAATCATTTGGTAAATGAAAGTACACAGTTAGACAATCATTTGGTAAATGAGACTACACAGTCTGACAATAATTTAGTAAATTAGACTACACAGTCTGACAATCATTTGGGTATATAAGACGATATAGTCTGACAATCATTTTGTAAATGAGACTACACAGTCTGACATTCACTTGGTAAATGAGACTAAACGGTCTGACAATCATTTGGGTAGATGAGACTACACAGTCTGACAATCATTTGGTAAATGAGACTACACAGTCTGACAACCATTTGGTAAATGAGACTACACAGTCTGACAACCATTTGGTAAATGAAACTACACAGTCTGACAATCATTTGGTAAATGAGACTACACAGTCTGACAATCATTTCGTAAATAAGACTACACAGTCTGACAATCATTTGGTAAATGAGACTAAACGGTGACTATCATTTGGTAAATGAGACTACGCTGTCTGACAACTATTTGGTAAATGAGACTACATAGTCTGACAACCATTTGGTAAATGAGAAAACACAGTCTGACAACTATTTGGTAAATGAGACTACACAGTCTGACAACTATTTGGTAAATGAGACAACACAGTCTATCAACCATTTGGTAAATGAGACTACACATTCCGAAAACCCTTTAGTAAATGAGACTACACAGTCTGGCAGTCATTTGGGTAAATGAGACTACACAGTCTGACAATCATTTGGTAAATGAGACTACACAGTCTGACAATCATTTGGTAAATGAGACTACACAGTCTGACAATCATTTGGTAAATGAAACTACACAGTCTGACAATCCTTTGGGTAGATGAGACTACACAGTATGACAACCATTTGGTAAATGAAACTACACAGTCTGACAATCATTTGGGTAAATAAGACGACATAGTCTGACAATCATTTTGTAAATGAGACTACACAGTCTGACAATCACTTGGTAAATGAGATTAAACGGTCTGACAATCCTTTGGGTAGATGAGACTACACATTCTGACAATCATTTGGTAAATGAGACTACATAGTCTGACAACCATTTGGTAAATGAGACTACACAGTCTGAAAATCATTTGGGTAAATGAGACTACACAGTCTGACAATCATCTGGTAAATGAGACTACACAGTCTGACAATCATTTGGTAAATGAGACTACACAGTCTGACAATCATTTGGTAAATGAGACTAAACGGTCTGACAATCATTTGGTAAATGAGACTACACAGTCTGACAATCATTTGATAAATGAGACTACACAGTCTGACAATCATTTGGTAAATTAGACTACACAGTATGACAATCATGTGGTAAATGAGACTACATAGTCTGACAATCTTTTGGTAAATGAAAGTACACAGTTTGACAATCATTTGGTAAATGAGACTACACAGTCTGACAATAATTTGGTAAATGGGACTACACAGTCTGACAATCACTTGGTAAATGAGACTTCACAGTCTGATAATCATTTGATAAATGAAACTACACAGTCTGACAATCATTTGGTAAATTAAACTACACAGTATGACAATCATGTGGTAAATGAGACTACACAGTCTGACAATCATTTGGTAAATGAAAGTACACAGTTTGACAATCATTTGGTAAATGAGACTACACAGTCTGACAATAATTTGGTAAATGGGACTACACAGTCTGACAATCATTTGGGTAAATAAGACGATATAGTCTGACAATCATTTTGTAAATGAGACTACACAGTCTGACATTCACTTGGTAAATGAGACTAAACGGTCTGACAATCATTTGGGTAGATGAGACTACACAGTCTGACAATCATTTGGTAAATGAGACTACACAGTCTGACAACCATTTGGTAAATGAGACTACACAGTCTGACAACCATTTGGTAAATGAAACTAAACGGTCTGACAATCATTTGGTAAATGAAACTACACAGTCTGATAATCATTTGGTAAATGAGACTACACAGTCTGACAATCATTTTGTTAATGAGACTACACAGTCTGACAATCATTTGGTAAATGAGACTACACAGTCTGACAGTCATTTGGTAAATGAGACTACACAGTCCAACAATCATTTGGTAGATCAGACTACACAGTCTGACAATCATTTGGTAAAAATGACTACACAGTCTGACAACTATTTGATAAATGAGACTACACAGTCAGACAATCATTTGTTAAATGATACTACACAGTCTGACAATCATTTGGTAAATGAGACTACACAGTCTGACAATCATTTGGTAAATGAGACAAAACGGTCTGACAATCATTTGGTAAATGAGACTACGCTGTCTGACAACTATTTGGTAAATGAGACTTCACAGTCTGACAACTATTTGGTAAATGAGACAACACAGTCTATCAACCATTTGGTAAATGAGACTACACATTCCGAAAACCCTTTAGTAAATGAGACAACACAGTCTGGCAGTCATTTGGGTAAATGAGACTACACAGTCTGACAATCATTTGGTAATTGAGACTACACAGTCTGACAATCATTTGGTAAATGAGACTACACAGTCTGACAATCATTTGGTAAATGAAACTACACAGTCTGACAATCATTTGGTAAATGAGACTACACAGTATGACAACCATTTGGTAAATGAAACTACACAGTTTGACAAACATTTGGTAAATGAGGCTACACAGTCTGACAATCATTTGGTAAATAAAACTACACAGTCTGACAATCATTTGGCTAAATAAGACGACATAGTCTGACAATCATTTTGTAAATGAGACTACACAGTCTGACAATCACTTGGTAAATGAGATTAAACGGTCTGACAATCCTTTGGGTAGATGAGACTACACATTCTGACAATCATTTGGTAAATGAGACTACACAGTCTGACAACCATTTGGTAAATGAGACTACACAGTCTGACAATCATTTGGGTAAATGAGACTACACAGTCTGACAATCATCTGGTAAATGAGACTACACAGTCTGACAACTATTTGGTAAATGAGACTACACAGTCTGACAATCATTTGGTAAATGAGACTTCACAGTATGACAATCATTTGGTAATTGAGACTACATAGTCTGACAATCATTTGGTAAATGAAAGTACACAGTTTGACAATCATTTGGTAAATGAGACTACACAGTCTGACAATAATTTAGTAAATTAGACTACACAGTCTGACAATCATTTGGGTAAATAAGACGATATAGTCTGACAATCATTTTGTAAATGAGACTACACAGTCTGACATTCACTTGGTAAATGAGACTAAACGGTCTGACAATCATTTGGGTAGATGAGACTACACAGTCTGACAATCATTTGGTAAATGAGACTACACAGTCTGACAACCATTTGGTAAATGAGACTACACAGTCTGACAACCATTTGGTAAATGAAACTAAACGGTCTGACAATCATTTGGTAAATGAAACTACACAGTCTGACAATCATTTGGTAAATGAGACTACACAGTCTGACAATCATTTGGTTAATGAGAATACACAGTATGACAATAATTTAGTAAATTAGACTACACAGTCTGACAATCATTTGGGTAAATAAGACGATATAGTCTGACAATCATTTTGTAAATGAGACTACACAGTCTGACATTCACTTGGTAAATGAGACTAAACGGTCTGACAATCATTTGGGTAGATGAGACTACACAGTCTGACAATCATTTGGTAAATGAGACTACACAGTCTGACAACCATTTGGTAAATGAGACTACACAGTCTGACAACCATTTGGTAAATGAAACTAAACGGTCTGACAATCATTTGGTAAATGAAACTACACAGTCTGACAATCATTTGGTAAATGAGACTACACAGTCTGACAATCATTTGGTTAATGAGAATACACAGTATGACAAGTATTTGGTAAATGAGACTACACCGTCTGACAACTATTTGGTAAATGAGACAACACAGTCTATCAACCATTTGGTAAATGAGACTACACATTCCGAAAACCCTTTAGTAAATGAGACTACACAGTCTGGCAGTCATTTGGGTAAATGAGACTACACAGTCTGACAATCATTTGGTAAATGAGACTACACAGTCTGACAATCATTTGGTAAATGAGACTACACAGTCTGAAAATCATTTGGTAAATGAAACTACACAGTCTGACAATCCTTTGGTTAGATGAGACTACACAGTATGACAATCATTTGGTAAATGAAAGTACACAGTTAGACAATCATTTGGTAAATGAGACTACACAGTCTGACATAATTTAGTAAATGAGACTACACAGTCTGACAATCATTTGGGTAAATGAGACTACACAGTCTGACAGCTATTTGGTAAATGAGACTACACAGTCTGACAATCATTTGGTAAATGAGACTACACAATCTGACAACTATTGGTAAATGAGACTACACAGTCTGACAATCATTGGTAATGAGACTACATAGTCTGACAATCATTTGGTAAATGAAAGTACACAGTTTGACAATCATTTGGTAAATGAGACTACACAGTCTGACAATAATTTAGTAAATTAGACTACACAGTCTGACAATCATTTGGGTATATAAGACGATATAGTCTGACAATCATTTTGTAAATGAGACTACACAGTCTGACATTCACTTGGTAAATGAGACTAAACGGTCTGACAATCATTTGGGTAGATGAGACTACACAGTCTGACAATCATTTGGTAAATGAGACTACACAGTCTGACAACCATTTGGTAAATGAGACTACACAGTCTGACAACCATTTGGTAAATGAAACTAAACGGTCTGACAATCATTTGGTAAATGAAACTACACAGTCTGACAATCATTTGGTAAATGAGACTACACAGTCTGACAACTATTTGGTAAATGAGACTACACAGTCTGACAATCATTTGGTAAATGAGACTACACAGTCTGACAACTATTTGGTAAATGAGACTACACAGTCTGACAACTATTTGGTAAATGAGACTACACAGTCTGACAATCATTTGGTAAATGAGACTACACAGTCTGACAATCATTTGGTAAATGAGACTACACAGTCTGACAATCATTTGGTAAATGAGACTACACAGTCTGACAATCATTTGGTAAACGAGACTAAACGGTCTGACAATCATTTGGTAAATGAGACTACGCTGTCTGACA
>NW_003117245.1:0-82387 GCF_000003605.2 Saccoglossus kowalevskii
TTCATCAAACTAGTCTCACTGCATGGCATACACTGTACAGCCCAGTAGGGCTACAAACCAGTCTTACTGCATGGCATACACTGTACTGCCCAGTATAGCTACAAACCAGTCTTACTGCATTGCATACATTGTACAGCCCAGTCGGGCGTCAAACCAGTCTTACTGCTTGGCATACACTGTACTGCCCAGTAGAGCTACAAACCAGTCTTACTGCATGGCATACACTGTACAGCCCAGTAGGGCTACAAATCAGTTTTACTGCTTGGCATACACTGTACAGCCCAGTTGGGCTACAAACCTGTCTTACTGCATGGCATACACTGTACTGCCCAGTAGGGCTACATACCAGGCTTACTGCATGGAATACACTGTACAGCCCAGTATGGCTACAAACTAGTCTTACTGCATGGTATACACTGTACAGCCCAGTAGGACTACAAACCAGTCTTACTGCATGACATATGCTGTACAGCCCAGTTGGGCTACATACCAATCTTACTTCATGGCATACGCTGTACATTCCAGTTGGGATACAAACTAGTCTTACTACATGACATACACTGTACAGCCCACTAGGACTACAAACCAGTCTCACAGCATGACATACACTGTAGAGCCCAGTAGGTCGTACTGCATGGCATACACTGTACAGCCCAGAAGGGCTATATACCAGTCTTACTTCATGGCAAACGCTGTACAGCCCAGTTGGGCTACAAACTAGTCTCACTGCATGGCATACACTGTACAGCCCAGTAGGGCTACAAACCAGTCTTACTGCATGGCATACTCTGTACAGCCCAGTAGGGCTACATACCAGTCTTACTTCATGGCAAACGCTGTACAGCCCAGTTGGGCTACAAACTAGTCTCACTGCATGGCATACACTGTACAGCCCAGTAGGGCTACAAACCAGTCTTACTGCATGGCATACACTGTACTGCCCAGTAGAGCTACAAACCAGTCTTACTGCATTGCATACATTGTACAGCCCAGTCGGGCGTCAAACCAGTCTTACTGCATGGCATACACTGTACTGCCCAGTAGAGCTACAAACCAGTCTTACTACATGGCATACACTGTACAGCCCAGTAGGGCTACAAATCAGTTTTACTGCTTGGCATACACTGTACAGCCCAGTAGGGCTACAAATCAGTTTTACTGCTTGGCATACACTGTACAGCCCAGTTGGGCTACAAACCTGTCTTACTGCATGGGATACACTGTACAGCCCAGTAGGGCTACATACCAGGCTTACTGCATGGAATACACTGTACAGCCCAGTAGGGCTACAAACTAGTCTTACTGCATGGTATACACTGTACAGCCCAGTAGGACTACAAACCAGTCTTACTGCATGACATACGCTGTACAGCCCAGTTGGGCTACATACCAATCTTACTTCATGGCATACGCTGTACATTCCAGTTGGGATACAAACTAGTCTTACTACATGGCATACACTGTACAGCCCACTAGGACTACAAACCAGTCTCACAGCATGACATACACTGTAGAGCCCAGTAGGTCGTACTGCATGGCATACACTGTACAGCCCAGAAGGGCTATATACCAGTCTTACTTCATGGCAAACGCTGTACAGCCCAGTTGGGCTACAAACTAGTCTCACTGCATGGCATACACTGTACAGCCCAGTAGGGCTACAAACCAGTCTTACTGCATGGCATACTCTGTACAGCCCAGTAGGGCTACATACCAGTCTTACTTCATGGCAAACTCTGTACAGCCCAGTTGGGCTACAAACCAGTCTTACTGCGTGGCATACACTGTATAGCCCAGTTGGGCTACATACCAATATTACTGCAGGGCATACACTGTACAGTCAGTTGGGCTACAAATTAGTCTTACTGCATGGCATACTCTGTACAGCCCAGTATGGCTACAAACTAGTCTTACTGCATGGCATACTCTGTACAGCCCAGTATGGCTAAAAACCAGTCTTACTGCATGGCATACACTGTACAGCCCAGTAGAGCTACAAACCAGTCTTACTGCATGGCATACACTGTACTGCCCAGTAGAGCTACAAACCAGTCTTACTGCATGGTATACACTGTACAGCCCAGTAGGGCTACACACCAGTCTTACTGCATGGCATACTCTGTACAGCCCAGTTGGGCTACACACCAGTCTTACCTCATGGCATACACTGTACAGCCCAGTTGGGCTACAAACTAGTCGTACTGCATGGCATACACTGTACAGCCCAGTAGGACTACAAACCAGTTTTACTGCATGGCATACACTGTACAGCCCAGTATGGCTACAAAACAGTCTTATTGCATGGCATACTCAGTACAGCCCAGTTCGGCTACAAACTAGTCTTACTGCATGGCATAATCTGTACAGCCCAGTAGGGCTAAAAACCAGTCTCACTGCATGGCATACACTGTACAGCTCAGTAGAGCTACAAATCAGTCTTACTGCATGGCATACACTGTACTGCCCAGTAGAGCTACAAACCAGTCTAACTGCATGGCATACACTGTACAGCCCAGTAGGGCTACAAACCAGTCTTACTGCATGGAATACACTGTACAGCCCAGTTGGGCTACACACCAGTCTTACTGCATGGCATACTCTGTACAGCCCAGTTGTGCGACACACCAGTCCTACCTCATGGCATACACTGTACAGCCCAGTTGGGCTACACACCAGTCTTACTGCATGGCATACACTGTACAGCCCAGTTGGGCTACAAACTAGTCGTACTGCATGGTATACACTGTACAGCCCAGTTGGGCTACAAAATGGCCTTACCTAACTGTTCGACATATTTGGTACATCCAAGTTGGGCTATAAACCATTCTTACAGCATGGGATATTCTGTACTGCCCAGTAGTGCTTACAAACCAGTCTTACTGCATTGCATACACTGTACTGCCCAGTAGAGCTACAAACCAGTCTTACTGCATTGCATACATTGTACAGCCCAGTCGGGCGTCAAACCAGTCTTACTGCATGGCATACACTGTACTGCCCAGTAGAGCTACAAACCAGTCTTACTGCATGGCATACACTGTACAGCCCAGTAGGGCTACAAATCAGTTTTACTGCTTGGCATACACTGTACAGCCCAGATGGGCTACAAACCTGTCTTACTGCATGGCATACACTGTACAGCCCAGTAGGGCTACATACCAGGCTTACTGCATGGAATACACTGTACAGCCCAGTATGGCTACAAACTAGTCTTACTGCATGGTATACACTGTACAGCCCAGTAGGACTACAAACCAGTCTTACTGCATGACATACGCTGTACAGCCCAGTTGGGCTACATACCAATCTTACTTCATGGCATACGCTGTACATTCCAGTTGGGATACAAACTAGTCTTACTACATGACATACACTGTACAGCCCACTAGGACTACAAACCAGTCTCACAGCATGACATACACTGTAAAGCCCAGTAGGTCGTACTGCATGGCATGCACTGTACAGCCCAGAAGGGGTACATACCAGTCTTACTTCATGGCAAACGCTGTACAGCCCAGTTGGGCTACAAACTAGTCTCACTGCATGGCATACACTGTACAGCCCAGTAGGGCTACAAACCAGTCTTACTGCATGGCATACTCTGTACAGCCCAGTAGGGCTACATACCAGTCTTACTTCATGGCAAACGCTGTACAGCCCAGTTGGGCTACAAACTAGTCTTACTGCATGGCATACACTGTACTGCCCAGTAGAGCTACAAACCAGTCTTACTGCATTGCATACATTGTACAGCCCAGTCGGGCGTCAAACCAGTCTTAGTGCATGGCATATACTGTACTGTCCAGT
Source organism: Saccoglossus kowalevskii (assembly GCF_000003605.2). Lineage (NCBI taxonomy): Eukaryota > Metazoa > Hemichordata > Enteropneusta > Harrimaniidae > Saccoglossus > Saccoglossus kowalevskii. The sequence continues at coordinate 3,808 of NW_003117245.1, forward strand.
AGAGCTACAAACCAGTCTTACTGCATGGCATACACTGTACAGCCCAGTAGGGCTACAAATCAGTTTTACTGCTTGGCATACACTGTACAGCCCAGTTGGGCTACAAACCTGTCTTACTGCATGGCATACACTGTACAGCCCAGTAGGGCTACATACCAGGCTTACTGCATGGAATACACTGTACAGCCCAGTAGGGCTACAAACTAGTCTTACTGCATGGTATACACTGTACAGCCCAGTAGGACTACAAACCAGTCTTACTGCATGACATACGCTGTACAGCCCAGTTGGGCTACATACCAATCTTACTGCATGGCATACACTGTACTGCCCAGTAGAGCTACAAACCAGTCTTACTGCTTGGCATACACTGTACAGCCCAGTTGGGCTACAAACCTGTCTTACTGCATGGCATACACTGTACAGCCCAGTAGGGCTACATACCAGCCTTACTGCATGGAATACACTGTACAGCCCAGTAGGACTACAAATCAGTTTTACTGCTTGGCATACACTGTACAGCCCAGTTGGGCTACAAACCTGTCTTACTGCATGGCATACACTGTACAGCCCAGTAGGGCTACATACCAGGCTTACTGCATGGAATACACTGTACAGCCCAGTAGGGCTACAAACTAGTCTTACTGCATGGTATACACTGTACAGCCCAGTAGGATAACAAACCAGTCTTACTGCATGACATACGCTGTACAGCCCAGTTGGGCTACATACCAATCTTACTTCATGGCATACGCTGTACATTCCAGTTGGGATACAAACTAGTCTTACTACATGACATACACTGTACAGCCCACTAGGACTACAAACCAGTCTCACAGCATGACATACACTGTAAAGCCCAGTAGGTCGTACTGCATGGCATACACTGTACAGCCCAGAAGGGCTACATACCAGTCTTACTTCATGGCAAACGCTGTACAGCCCAGTTGGGCTACAAACTAGTCTCACTGCATGGCATACACTGTACAGCCCAGTAGGGCTACAAACCAGTCTTACTGCATGGCATACTATGTACAGCCCAGTAGGGCTACCTACCAGTCTTACTGCTTGGCATACACTGTACAGCCCAGTTGGGCTACAAACTAGTCTTACTGCATGGCATACTCTGTACAGCCCAGTTGGGCTACAAACTAGTCTTACTGCATGGTATACACTGTACAGCCCAGTAGGGCTACAAATCAGTTTTACTGCTTGGCATACACTGTACAGCCCAGTTGGGCTACAAACCTGTCTTACTGCATGGCATACACTGTACAGCCCAGTAGGGCTACATACCAGGCTTACTGCATGGAATACACTGTACAGCCCAGTAGGGCTACAAACTAGTCTTACTGCATGGTATACACTGTACAGCCCAGTAGGACTACAAACCAGTCTTACTGCATGACATACGCTGTACAGCCCAGTTGGGCTACATACCAATCTTACTTCATGGCATACGCTGTACATTCCAGTTGGGATACAAACTAGTCTTACTACATGACATACACTGTACAGCCCACTAGGACTACAAACCAGTCTCACAGCATGACATACACTGTAAAGCCCAGTAGGTCGTACTGCATGGCAAACGCTGTACAGCCCAGTTGGGCTACAAACTAGTCTTACTGCATGGTATACACTGTACAGCCCAGTAGGACTACAAACCAGTCTTACTGCATGACATACGCTGTACAGCCCAGTTGGGCTACATACCAATCTTACTGCATGGCATACACTGTACTGCCCAGTAGAGCTACAAACCAGTCTTACTGCATTGCATACATTGTACAGCCCAGTCGGGCGTCAAACCAGTCTTACTGCATGGCATACACTGTACAGCCCAGTAGGGCTACATACCAGTCTTACTGCATGGCATACACTGTACAGCCTAGTAGGACTACAAAACAGTCTTACTGCATGGCATACACTGTACAGCCTAGCAGGGCTACATACCAGTCTCACTGCATGGCATACACTGTACAGCCCAGTAGGACTAAACCAGTTTTACTGCATGGCATACACTGTACAGCCCAGTAGAGCTACAAAGCAGTCTTACTGCATGGCATGCTCTGTACAGCCCAGTAGGGCTATATACCAGTCATTACTTCATGGCAAACGCTGTACAGCCCAGTTGGGCTACAAACTAGTCTCACTGCATGGCATACACTGTACAGCCCAGTAGGGCTACAAACCAGTCTTACTGCATGGCATACACTGTACAGCCCAGTAGGACTACAAAACAGTCTTACTGCATGGCATACAATGTACAGCCCAGTTGGGCTATAAACTAGTCTTACTGCATGGCATACTCTGTACAGCCCAGTTGGGCTACAAACTAGTCTTACTGCATGGTATACACTGTACAGCCCAGTAGGGCTACAAATCAGTTTTACTGCTTGGCATACACTGTACAGCCCAGTTGGGCTACAAACCTGTCTTACTGCATGGCATACACTGTACAGCCCAGTAGGGCTACATACCAGGCTTACTGCATGGAATACACTGTACAGCCCAGTAGGGCTACAAACTAGTCTTACTGCATGGTATACACTGTACAGCCCAGTAGGACTACAAACCAGTCTTACTGCATGACATATGCTGTACAGCCCAGTTGGGCTACATACCAATCTTACTTCATGGCATACGCTGTACATTCCAGTTGGGATACAAACTAGTCTTACTACATGACATACACTGTACAGCCCACTAGGACTACAAACCAGTCTCACAGCATGACATACACTGTAAAGCCCAGTAGGTCGTACTGCATGGCATACACTGTACAGCCCAGAAGGGCTACATACCAGTCTTACTTCATGGCAAACGCTGTACAGCCCAGTTGGGCTACAAACTAGTCTCACTGCATGGCATACACTGTACAGCCCAGTAGGGCTACAAACCAGTCTTACTGCATGGCATACTCTGTACAGCCCAGTAGGGCTACATACCAGTCTTACTTCATGACAAACGCTGTACAGCCCAGTTGGGCTACAAACTAGTCTTACTGCATGGCATACACTGTACTGCCCAGTAGAGCTACAAACCAGTCTTACTGCATTGCATACATTGTACAGCCCAGTCGGGCGTCAAACCAGTCTTACTGCATGGCATACACTGTACAGCCCAGTAGGGCTACAAATCAGTTTTATTGCTTGGCATACACTTTACAGCCCAGTTGGGCTACAAACCTGTCTTACTGCATGGTATACACTGTACAGCCCAGTAGGACTACAAACCAGTCTTACTGCATGACATACGCTGTACAGCCCAGTTGGGCTACATACCAATCTTACTGCATGGCATACACTGTACTGCCCAGTAGAGCTACAAACCAGTCTTACTGCATTGCATACATTGTACAGCCCAGTCGGGCGTCAAACCAGTCTTACTGCATGGCATACACTGTACTGTCCAGTAGAGCTACAAACCAGTCTTACTGCATGGCATACACTGTACAGCCCAGTAGGGCTACAAACCGGTCTTACTGCATGGCATACACTGTACAGCCCAGTAGGGCTACAAACCGGTCTTACTGCATGGCATACACTGTACTGCCCAGTAGAGCTACAAACCAGTCTTACTGCTTGGCATACACTGTACAGCCCAGTTGGGCTACAAACCGGTCTTACTGCATGGCATACACTGTACAGCCCAGTTGGGCTACAAACCAGTCTTACTGCATGGCATACACTGTACAGCCCAGTAGGGCTACATACCAGGCTTACTGCATGGAATACACTGTACAGCCCAGTAGGGCTACAAACTAGTCTTACTGCATGGTATACACTGTACAGCCAAGTAGGACTACAAACCAGTCTTACTGCATGACATACGCTGTACAGCCCAGTTGGGCTACATACCAATCTTACTGCATGGCATACACTGTACTGCCCAGTAGAGCTACAAACCAGTCTTACTGCATTGCATACATTGTACAGCCCAGTCGGGCGTCAAACCAGTCTTACTGCATGGCATACACTGTACTGTCCAGTAGAGCTACAAACCAGTCTTACTGCATGGCATACACTGTACAGCCCAGTAGGGCTACAAATCAGTTTTACTGCTTGGCATAAACTGTACAGCCCAGTTGGGCTACAAACCTGTCTTACTGCATGGCATACACTGTACAGCCCAGTAGGGCTACAAACCAGTCTTACTGCATGGCATACTCTGTACAGCCCAGTAGGGCTACATACCAGTCTTACTTCATGGCAAACGCTGTACAGCCCAGTTGGGCTACAAACTAGTCTCACTGCATGGCATACACTGTACAGCCCAGTAGGGCTACAAACCAGTCTTACTGCATGGCATACTCTGTACAGCCCAGTAGGGCTACATACCAGTCATTACTTCATGGCAAACGCTGTACAGCCCAGTTGGGCTACAAACTAGTCTCACTGCATGGCATACACTGTACAGCCCAGTAGGGCTACAAACCAGTCTTACTGCATGGCATACACTGTACAGCCCAGTAGGACTACAAAACAGTCTTACTGCATGGCATACAATGTACAGCCCAGTTGGGCTACAAACTAGTCTTACTGCATGGCATACTCTGTACAGCCCAGTTGGGCTACAAACTAGTCTTACTGCATGGTATACACTGTACAGCCCAGTAGGGCTACAAATCAGTTTTACTGCTTGGCATACACTGTACAGCCCAGTTGGGCTACAAACCTGTCTTACTGCATGGCATACACTGTACAGCCCAGTAGGACTACAAACCAGTCTTACTGCATGGAATACACTGTACAGCCCAGTTGGGCTACAAACCAGTCTTACTGCATGGCATACACTGTACAGCCCAGTAGGGCTACATACCAGGCTTACTGCGTGGAATGCACTGTACAGCCCAGTAGGGCTACAAACTAGTCTTACTGCATGGTATACACTGTACAGCCCAGTAGGACTACAAACCAGTCTTACTGCATGACATACGCTGTACAGCCCAGTTGGGATACAAACTAGTCTTACTACATGACATACACTGTACAGCCCACTAGGACTACAAACCAGTCTCACAGCATGACATACACTGTAAAGCCCAGTAGGTCGTACTGCATGGCATACACTGTACAGCCCAGAAGGGCTACATACCAGTCTTACTTCATGGCAAACGCTGTACAGCCCAGTTGGGCTACAAACTAGTCTCACTGCATGGCATACACTGTACAGCCCAGTAGGGCTACAAACCAGTCTTACTGCATGGCATACTCTGTACAGCCCAGTAGGGCTACATACCAGTCATTACTTCATGGCAAACGCTGTACAGCCCAGTTGGGCTACAAACTAGTCTCACTGCATGGCATACACTGTACAGCCCAGTAGGGCTACAAACCAGTCTTACTGCATGGCATACACTGTACAGCCCAGTAGTACTACAAAACAGTCTTACTGCATGGCATACAATGTACAGCCCAGTTGGGCTACAAACTAGTCTTACTGCATGGCATACTCTGTACAGCCCAGTTGGGCTACAAACTAGTCTTACTGCATGGTATACACTGTACAGCCCAGTAGGGCTACAAATCAGTTTTACTGCTTGGCATACACTGTACAGCCCAGTTGGGCTACAAACCTGTCTTACTGCATGGCATACACTGTACAGCCCAGTAGGACTACAAACCAGTCTTACTGCATGGAATACACTGTACAGCCCAGTTGGGCTACAAACCAGTCTTACTGCATGGCATACACTGTACAGCCCAGTAGGGCTACATACCAGGCTTACTGCGTGGAATGCACTGTACAGCCCAGTAGGGCTACAAACTAGTCTTACTGCATGGTATACACTGTACAGCCCAGTAGGACTACAAACCAGTCTTACTGCATGACATACGCTGTACAGCCCAGTTGGGATACAAACTAGTCTTACTACATGACATACACTGTACAGCCCACTAGGACTACAAACCAGTCTCACAGCATGACATACACTGTAAAGCCCAGTAGGTCGTACTGCATGGCATACACTGTACAGCCCAGAAGGGCTACATACCAGTCTTACTTCATGGCAAACGCTGTACAGCCCAGTTGGGCTACAAACTAGTCTCACTGCATGGCATACACTGTACAGCCCAGTAGGGCTACAAACCAGTCTTACTGCATGGCATACTCTGTACAGCCCAGTAGGGCTACATACCAGTCTTACTTCATGGCAAACGCTGTACAGCCCAGTTGGGCTACAAACTAGTCTTACTGCATGGCATACACTGTGCTGCCCAGTAGAGCTACAAACCAGTCTTACTGCATTGCATACATTGTACAGCCCAGTCGGGCGTCAAACCAGTCTTACTGCATGGCATACACTGTACTGTCCAGTAGAGCTACAAACCAGTCTTACTGCATGGCATACACTGTACAGCCCAGTTGGGCTACAAACCTGTCTTACTGCATGGCATACACTGTACAGCCCAGTAGGGCTACATACCAGGCTTTCTGCATGGAATACACTGTACAGCCCAGTAGGGCTACAAACTAGTCTTACTGCATGGTATACACTGTACAGCCCAGTAGGACTACAAACCAGTCTTACTGCATGACATACGCTGTACAGCCCAGTTGGGCTACATACCAATCTTACTGCATGGCATACACTGTACTGCCCAGTAGAGCTACAAACCAGTCTTACTGCATTGCATACATTGTACAGCCCAGTCGGGCGTCAAACCAGTCTTACTGCATGGCATACACTGTACAGCCCAGTAGGGCTACATACCAGTCTTACTGCATGGCATACACTGTACAGCCTAGTAGGACTACAAAACAGTCTTACTGCATGGCATACACTGTACAGCCTAGCAGGGCTACATACCAGTCTCACTGCATGGCATACACTGTACAGCCCAGTAGGACTAAACCAGTTTTACTGCATGGCATACACTGTACAGCCCAGTAGGGCTATATACCAGTCATTACTTCATGGCAAACGCTGTACAGCCCAGTTGGGCTACAAACTAGTCTCACTGCATGGCATACACTGTACAGCCCAGTAGGGCTACAAACCAGTCTTACTGCATGGCATACACTGTACAGCCCAGTAGGACTACAAAACAGTCTTACTGCATGGCATACAATGTACAGCCCAGTTGGGCTACAAACTAGTCTTACTGCATGGCATACTCTGTACAGCCCAGTTGGGCTACAAACTAGTCTTACTGCATGGTATACACTGTACAGCCCAGTGGGGATACAAATCAGTTTTACTGCTTGGCATACACTGTACAGCCCAGTTGGGCTACAAACCTGTCTTAGTGCATGGCATACACTGTACAGCCCAGTAGGGCTACATACCAGGCTTACTGCATGGAATACACTGTACAGCCCAGTAGGGCTACAAACTAGTCTCACTGCATGGCATACACTGTACAGCCCACTAGGACTACAAACCAGTCTCACAGCATGACATACACTGTAAAGCCCAGTAGGTCGTACTGCATGGCATACACTGTACAGCCCAGAAGGGCTACATACCAGTCTTACTTCATGGCAAACGCTGTACAGCCCAGTTGGGCTACAAACTAGTCTCACGGCATGGCATACACTGTACAGCCCAGTAGGGCTACAAACCAGTCTTACTGCATGGCATACTCTGTACAGCCCAGTAGGGCTACATACCAGTCTTACTTCATGGCAAACGCTGTACAGCCCAGTTGGGCTACAAACTAGTCTTACTGCATGGCATACACTGTACTGCCCAGTAGAGCTACAAACCAGTCTCACTGCATTGCATACATTGTACAGCCCAGTCGGGCGTCAAACCAGTCTTACTGCATGGCATACACTGTACAGCCCAGTAGGGCTACAAATCAGTTTTATTGCTTGGCATACACTGTACAGCCCAGTTGGGCTACAAACCTGTCTTACTGCATGGCATACACTGTACAGCCCAGTAGGGCTACATACCAGGCTTTCTGCATGGAATACACTGTACAGCCCAGTAGGGCTACAAACTAGTCTTACTGCATGGTATACACTGTACAGCCCAGTAGGACTACAAACCAGTCTTACTGCATGACATACGCTGTACAGCCCAGTTGGGCTACATACCAATCTTACTGCATGGCATACACTGTACTGCCCAGTAGAGCTACAAACCAGTCTTACTGCATTGCATACATTGTACAGCCCAGTCGGGCGTCAAACCAGTCTTACTGCATGGCATACACTGTACAGCCCAGTAGGGCTACATACCAGTCTTACTGCATGGCATACACTGTACAGCCTAGTAGGACTACAAAACAGTCTTACTGCATGGCATACACTGTACAGCCTAGCAGGGCTACATACCAGTGTCACTGCATGGCATACACTGTACAGCCCAGTAGGACTAAACCAGTTTTACTGCATGGCATACACTGTACAGCCCAGTAGGGCTACAAACCAGTCTTACTGCATGGCATGCTCTGTACAGCCCAGTAGGGCTATATACCAGTCATTACTTCATGGCAAACGCTGTACAGCCCAGTTGGGCTACAAACTAGTCTCACTGCATGGCATACACTGTACAGCCCAGTAGGGCTACAAACCAGTCTTACTGCATGGCATACACTGTACAGCCTAGTAGGACTACAAAACAGTCTTACTGCATGGCATACAATGTACAGCCCAGTTGGGCTACAAACTAGTCTTACTGCATGGCATACTCTGTACAGCCCAGTTGGGCTACAAACTAGTCTTACTGCATGGTATACACTGTACAGCCCAGTAGGGCTACAAATCAGTTTTACTGCTTGGCATACACTGTACAGCCCAGTTGGGCTACAAACCTGTCTTACTGCATGGCATACACTGTACAGCCCAGTAGGGCTACATACCAGGCTTACTGCATGGAATACACTGTACAGCCCAGTAGGGCTACAAACTAGTCTTACTGCATGGTATACACTGTACAGCCCAGTAGGACTACAAACCAGTCTTACTGCATGACATACGCTGTACAGCCCAGTTGGGCTACATACCAATCTTACTTCATGGCATACGCTGTACATTCCAGTTGGGATACAAACTAGTCTTACTACATGACATACACTGTACAGCCCACTAGGACTACAAACCAGTCTCACAGCATGACATACACTGTAAAGCCCAGTAGATCGTACTGCATGGCATACACTGTACAGCCCAGAAGGGCTACATACCAGTCTTACTTCATGGCAAACGCTGTACAGCCCAGTTGGGCTACAAACTAGTCTCACTGCATGGCATACACTGTACAGCCCAGTAGGGCTACAAACCAGTCTTACTGCATGGCATACTCTGTACAGCCCAGTAGGGCTACATACCAGTCTTACTTCATGGCAAACGCTGTACAGCCCAGTTGGGCTACAAACTAGTCTTACTGCATGGCATACACTGTACTGCCCAGTAGAGCTACAAACCAGTCTTACTGCATTGCATACATTGTACAGCCCAGTCGGGCGTCAAACCAGTCTTACTGCATGGCATACACTGTACAGCCCAGTAGGGCTACAAATCAGTTTTATTGCTTGGCATACACTGTACAGCCCAGTTGGGCTACAAACCTGTCTTACTGCATGGCATACACTGTACAGCCCAGTAGGGCTACATACCAGGCTTACTGCATGGAATACACTGTACAGCCCAGTAGGGCTACAAACTAGTCTTACTGCATGGTATACACTGTACAGCCCAGTAGGACTACAAACCAGTCTTACTGCATGACATACGCTGTACAGCCCAGTTGGGCTACATACCAATCTTACTGCATGGCATACACTGTACTGCCCAGTAGAGCTACAAACCAGTCTTACTGCATTGCATACATTGTACAGCCCAGTCGGGCGTCAAACCAGTCTTACTGCATGGCATACACTGTACTGTCCAGTAGAGCTACAAACCAGTCTTACTGCATGGCATACACTGTACAGCCCAGTAGGGCTACAAATCAGTTTTACTGCTTGGCATACACTGTACATTCCTCAGTTGGGCTACAAACCGGTCTTACTGCATGGCATACACTGTACAGCCCAGTAGGGCTACATACCAGGCTTACTGCATGGAATACACTGTACAGCCCAGTAGGGCTACAAACTAGTCTTACTGCATGGTATACACTGTACAGCCCAGTAGGACTACAAATCAGTTTTACTGCTTGGCATACACTGTACAGCCCAGTTGGGCTACAAACCTGTCTTACTGCATGGCATACACTGTACAGCCCAGTAGGGCTACATACCAGGCTTACTGCATGGAATACACTGTACAGCCCAGTAGGGCTACAAACTAGTCTTACTGCATGGTATACACTGTACAGCCCAGTAGGACTACAAACCAGTCTTACTGCATGGCATACGCTGTACAGCCCAGTTGGGCTACATACCAGTCTTACTTCATGGCATACGCTGTACATTCCAGTTGGGATACAAACTAGTCTTACTACATGACATACACTGTACAGCCCACTAGGACTACAAACCAGTCTCACAGCATGACATACACTGTACAGCCCAGTAGGGCTACAAATCCGTTTTTCTGCTTGGCATACACTGTACAGCCCAGTTGGGCTACAAACCGGTCTTACTGCATGGCATACACTGTACAGCCCAGTAGGGCTACATACCAGGCTTACTGCATGGAATACACTGCATACATTGTACAGCCCAGTCGGGCGTCAAACCAGTCTTACTGCATGGCATACACTGTACTGCCCAGTAGAGCTACAAACCAGTCTTACTGCTTGGCATACACTGTACAGCCCAGTAGGGCTACAAATCAGTTTTACTGCTTGGCATACACTGTACAGCCCAGTTGGGCTACAAACCGGTCTTACTGCATGGCATACACTGTACAGCCCAGTAGGGCTACATACCAGGCTTACTGCATGGAATACACTGTACAGCCCAGTAGGGCTACAAATCAGTTTTACTGCTTGGCATACACTGTACAGCCCAGTTGGGCTACAAACCTGTCTTACTGCATGGCATACACTGTACAGCCCAGTAGGGCTACATACCAGGCTTACTGCATGGAATACACTGTACAGCCCAGTAGGGCTACAAACTAGTCTTACTGCATGGTATACACTGTACATGACATACACTGTACAGCCCAGTAGGTCGTACTGCATGGCATACACTGTACAGCCCAGTAGGACTACAAACCAGTTTTTCTGCATGGCATACACTGTGCAGCCCAGTATGGCTACAAAACAGTCTTACTGCATGGCATACTCAGTACAGCCCAGTTCGGCTACAAACTAGTCTTACTGCATGGCATACTCTGTACAGCCCAGTAGGACTACAAACCAGTCTCACTGCATAGCATACACTGTACAGCCCAGTAGAGCTACAAATCAGTCTTATTGCATGGTATACACTGTACTGCCCAGTAGAGCTACAAACCAGTCTAACTGCATGGCATACACTGTACAGCCCAGTTGGGCTACACACCAGTCTTACTGCATGGCATACTCTGTACAGCCCAGTTGTGCGACACACCAGTCCTACCTCATGGCATACACTGTACAGCCCAGTTGGGCTACACACCAGTCTTACTGCATGGCATACACTGTACAGCCCAGTTGGGCTACAAACTAGTCGTACTGCATGGTATACACTGTACAGCCCAGTTGGGCTACAAAATGGCCTTAGCTAACTGTTCGACATATTTGGTACATCGAAGTTGGGCTATAAACCATTCTTACAGCATGGGATATTCTGTACTGCCCAGTAGTGCTTACAAACCAGTCTTACTGCATTGCATACATTGTACAGCCCAGTAGGGCGTCAAACCAGTCTTACTGCATTGCATACATTGTATAGCCCCGTAGGACTACAAAACAGTCTTACTGCATGGCATACAATGTACAGCCCAGTTGGGCTACAAACAAGTCTTACTGCATGACATACTCTGTACAGCCCAGTTGGGCTACAAACTAGTCTTACTGCATGGTATACACTGTACAGCCCAGTAGGGCTACAAATCAGTTTTACTGCTTGGCATACACTGTACAGCCCAGTTGGGCTACAAACCTGTCTTACTGCATGGCATACACTGTACAGCCCAGTAGGGCTACATACCAGGCTTACTGCATGGAAAACACTGTACAGCCCAGTAGGGCTACAAACTAGTCTTACTGCATGGTATACACTGTACAGCCCAGTATGGCTACAAAACAGTCTTATTGCATGGCATACTCAGTACAGCCCAGTTCGGCTACAAACTAGTCTTACTGCATGGCATAATCTGTACAGCCCAGTAGGGCTAAAAACCAGTCTCACTGCATGGCATACACTGTACAGCCCAGTAGAGCTACAAATCAGTCTTACTGCATGGTATACACTGTACTGCCCAGTAGAGCTACAAACCAGTCTAACTGCATGGCATACACTGTACAGCCCAGTAGGGCTACAAACCAGTCTTACTGCATGGAATACACTGTACAGCCCAGTTGGGCTACACACCAGTCTTACTGCATGGCATACTCTGTACAGCCCAGTTGTGCGACACACCAGTCCTACCTCATGGCATACACTGTACAGCCCAGTTGGGCTACACACCAGTCTTACTGCATGGCATACACTGTACAGCCCAGTTGGGCTACAAACTAGTCGTACTGCATGGTATACACTGTACAGCCCAGTTGGGCTACAAAATGGCCTTACCTAACTGTTCGACATATTTGGTACATCCAAGTTGGGCTATAAACCATTCTTACAGCATCTGATATTCTGTACTGCCCAGTAGTGCTTACAAACCAGTCTTACTGCATTGCATACATAGTACAGCCCAGTAGGGCGTCAAACCAGTCTTACTGCATTGCATACATTGTATAGCCCCGTAGGGCTACAAACCAGTCTTACTGCATGGCATACAATGTACAGCCCAGTTGGGCTACAAACTAGTCTTACTGCATGGCATACTCTGTACAGCCCAGTTGGGCTACAAACTAGTCTTACTGCTTGGTATACACTGTACAGCCCAGTTGGGCTACAAACTGGCCTTACCTAACTGTTCGACATATTTGGTACATCCAAGTTGGGCTATAAACCATTCTTACTGCATGGCATACACTGTACAGCCTAGTAGGACTACAAAACAGTCTTACTGCATGGCATACACTGTACAGCCTAGCAGGGCTACATACCAGTCTCACTGCATGGCATACACTGTACAGCCCAGTAGGACTAAACCAGTTTTACTGCATGGCATACACTGTACAGCCCAGTAGGGCTACAAACCAGTCTTACTGCATGGCATGCTCTGTACAGCCCAGTAGGGCTATATACCAGTCATTACTTCATGGCAAACGCTGTACAGCCCAGTTGGGCTACAAACTAGTCTCACTGCATGGCATACACTGTACAGCCCAGTAGGGCTACAAACCAGTCTTACTGCATGGCATACACTGTACAGCCCAGTAGGACTACAAAACAGTCTTACTGCATGGCATACAATGTACAGCCCAGTTGGGCTACAAACAAGTCTTACTGCATGACATACTCTGTACAGCCCAGTTGGGCTACAAACTAGTCTTACTGCATGGTATACACTGTACAGCCCAGTAGGGCTACAAATCAATTTTACTGCTTGGCATACACTGTACAGCCCCAGTTGGGCTACAAACCTGTCTTACTGCATGGCATACACTGTACAGCCCAGTAGGGCTACATACCAGGCTTACTGCATGGAAAAACACTGTACAGGCCAGTAGGACTACAAACCAATCTTACTGCATGGCATACACTTTACAGCCCAGTTGGGCTACATACCAATATTACTGCAGGGCATACACTGTAGTCAGTTGGGCTACAAACTAGTCTTACTGCATGGCATACTCTGTACAGCCCAGTATGGCTACAAACTAGTCTTACTGCATGGCATACTCTGTACAGCCCAGTATGGCTAAAAACCAGTCTTACTGCATGGCATACACTGTACAGCCCAGTAGAGCCACAAACCAGTCTTACTGCATGGCATACACTGTACTGCCCAGTAGAGCTACAAACCAGTCTTACTGCATGGTATACACTGTACAGCCCAGTAGGGCTACACACCAGTCTTACTGCATGGCATACTCTGTACAGCCCAGTTGGGCTACACACCAGTCTTACCTCATGGCATACACTGTACAGCCCAGTTGGGCTACAAACTAGTCGTACTGCATGGCATACACTGTACAGCCCAGTAGGACTACAAACCAGTTTTACTGCATGGCATACACTGTACAGCCCAGTTGGGCTACAAACTAGTCGTACTGCATGGTATACACTGTACAGCCCAGTTGGGCTACAAAATGGCCTTACCTAACTGTTCGACATATTTGGTACATCCAAGTTGGGCTATAAACCATTCTTACAGCATGGGATATTCTGTACTGCCCAGTAGTGCTTACAAACCAGTCTTACTGCATTGCATACATTGTACAGCCCAGTAGAGCGTCAAACCAGTCTTACTGCATTGCATACATTGTATAGCCCCGTAGGGCTACAAACCAGTCTTACTGCATGGCATACAATGTACAGCCCAGTTGGGCTACAAACTAGTCTTACTGCATGGCATACTCTGTACAGCCCAGTTGGGCTACAAACTAGTCTTACTGCTTGGTATACACTGTACAGCCCAGTTGGGCTACAAACTGGCCTTACCTAACTGTTCGACATATTTGGTACATTCAAGTTGGGCTATAAACCATTCTTACTGCATGGGATACTCTGCACAGCCCAGTAGGGCTTACAAACCAGTCTTACTGCATTGCATACATTGTATAACCCCGTAGGACTACAAACCAGTCTTACTGCATGGCATACACTGTACAGCCCAGTAGGGCTACATACCTGTCTTACTGCATGGCATACACTGTACAGCCTAGTAGGACTACAAAACAGTCTTACTGCATGGCATACACTGTACAGCCCAGCAGGGCTACATACCAGTCTCGCTGCATGGCATACACTGTACAGCCCAGTAGGACTAAACCAGTTTTACTGCATGGCATACACTGTACAGCCCAGTAGGGCTACAAACCAGTCTTACTGCATGGCATGCTCTGTACAGCCCAGTAGGGCTACATACCAGTCATTACTTCATGGCAAACGCTGTACAGCCCAGTTGGGCTACAAACTAGTCTCACTGCATGGCATACACTGTACAGCCCAGTAGGGCTACAAACCAGTCTTACTGCATGGCATACACTGTACAGCCCAGTAGGGCTACATACCAGTCATTACTTCATGGCAAACGCTGTACAGCCCAGTTGGGCTACAAACTAGTCTCACTGCATGGCATACACTGTACAGCCCAGTTGGGCTACAAACCTGTCTTACTGCATGGCATACACTGTACAGCCCAGTAGGGCTACATACCAGGCTTACTGCATGGAATACACTGTACAGCCCAGTAGGGCTACAAACTAGTCTTGCTGCATGGTATACACTGTACAGCCCAGTAGGACTACAAACCAGTCTTACTGCATGACATACCCTGTACAGCCCAGTTGGGCTACATACCAATCTTACTTCATGGCATACGCTGTACATTCCAGTTGGGATACAAACTAGTCTTACTACATGACATACACTGTACAGCCCACTAGGACTACAAACCAGTCTCACAGCATGACATACACTGTAAAGCCCAGTAGGTCGTACTACATGGCATACACTGTACAGCCCAGAAGGGCTACATACCAGTCTTACTTCATGGCAAACGCTGTACAGCCCAGTTGGGCTACAAACTAGTCTCACTGCATGGCATACACTGTACAGCCCAGTAGGGCTACAAACCAGTCTTACTGCATGGCATACTCTGTACAGCCCAGTAGGGCTACATACCAGTCTTACTTCATGGCAAACGCTGTACTGCCCAGTTGGGCTACAAACTAGTCTTACTGCATGGCATACACTGTACTGCCCAGTAGAGCTACAAACCAGTCTTACTGCATTGCATACATTGTACAGCCCAGTCGGGCGTCAAACCAGTCTTACTGCATGGCATACACTGTACAGCCCAGTAGGGCTACAAATCAGTTTTATTGCTTGGCATACACTGTACAGCCTAGTTGGGCTACAAACCTGTCTTACTGCATGGCATACACTGTACAGCCCAGTAGGGCTACATACCAGGCTTACTGCATGGAATACACTGTACAGCCCAGTAGGGCTACAAACTAGTCTTACTGCATGGTATACACTGTACAGCCCAGTAGGACTACAAACCAGTCTTACTGCATGACATACGCTGTACAGCCCAGTTGGGCTACATACCAATCTTACTGCATGGCATACACTGTACTGCCCAGTAGAGCTGCAAACCAGTCTTACTGCATTGCATACATTGTACAGCCCAGTCGGGCGTCAAACCAGTCTTACTGCATGGCATACACTGTACTGTCCAGTAGAGCTACAAACAGTCTTACTGCATGGGCATACACTGTACAGCCCAGTAGGGCTACAAATCAGTTTACTGCATGGCATACACTGTACAAGCCCAGTTGGGCTACAAAACCAGTCTTACTGTATGGCATACTCTGTACAGCCCAGTAGGACTACAAAACCAGTCTTACTTTTATGGCATACACTGTACAGCTCAGTTGGGCTACAAATCAGTTTTACTGCTTGGCATACACTGTACAGCCCAGTTGGGCTACAAACCTGTCTTACTGCATGGTATACACTGTACAGCCCAGTAGGGCTACAAATCAGTTTTACTGCTTGGCATACACTGTATAGCCCAGTTGGGCTACAAACCTGTCTTACTGCATGGCATACACTGTACAGCCCAGTAGGGCTACATACCAGGCTTACTGCATGGAATACACTGTACAGCCCAGTAGGGCTACAAACTTGTCTTACTGCATGGTATACACTGTACTGCCCAGTAGGATAACAAACCAGTCTTACTGCATGACATACGCTGTACAGCCCAGTTGGGCTACATACCAATCTTACTTCATGGCATACGCTGTACATTCCAGTTGGGATACAAACTAGTCTTACTACATGACATACACTGTACAGCCCACTAGGACTACAAACCAGTCTCACAGCATGACATACACTGTAAAGCCCAGTAGGTCGTACTGCATGGCATACACTGTACAGCCCAGAAGGGCTACATACCAGTCTTACTTCATGGCAAACGCTGTACAGCCCAGTTGGGCTACAAACTAGTCTCACTGCATGGCATACACTGTACAGCCCAGAAGGGCTACATACCAGTCTTACTGCATGGCGTACACTGTACAGCCCAGTAGGGCTACAAAATCAGTTTTACTGCTTGGCATACAACTGTACAGCCCAGTAAGGGCTACATACCAGGCTTACTGCATGGAATACACTGTACAGGCCAGTAGGACTACAAAACCAATCTTACTGCATGGCATACACTTTACAGCCCAGTTGGGATACATACCAGTCTTACTTCATGACATACACTGTACAGCCCAGTTGGGCTACAAACCAGTCTTACTGCATGGCATGCTCTGTACAGCCCAGTAGGGCTACAAACCAGTCTTACAGCATGACATACACTGGAAAGCCCAGTTGGGCTACAAACCAGTCTTACTTCATGGCAAACGCTGTACAGCCCAGTTGGGCTACAAACTAGTCTTACTGCATGGCATACACTGTACTGCCCAGTAGAGCTACAAACCAGTCTTACTGCATTGCATACATTGTACAGCCCAGTCGGGCGTCAAACCAGTCTTACTGCATGGCATACACTGTACTGTCCAGTAGAGCTAGAAACCAGTCTTACTGCATGGCATACACTGTACAGCCCAGTAGGGCTACAAATCAGTTTTACTGCTTGGCATACACTGTACAGCCCAGTTGGGCTACAAACCTGTCTTACTGCATGGCATACACTGTACAGCCCAGTAGGGCTACATACCAGGCTTACTGCATGGAATACACTGTACAGCCCAGTAGGGCTACAAACTAGTCTTACTGCATGGTATACACTGTACAGCCCAGTAGGACTACAAACCAGTCTTACTGCATGACATACGCTGTACAGCCCAGTTGGGCTACATACCAATCTTACTGCATGGCATACACTGTACTGCCCAGTAGAGCTACAAACCAGTCTTACTGCATTGCATACATTGTACAGCCCAGTCGGGCGTCAAACCAGTCTTACTGCATGGCATACACTGTACTGTCCAGTAGAGCTACAAACCAGTCTTACTGCATGGCATACACTGTACAGCCCAGTAGGGCTACAAATCAGTTTTACTGCTTGGCATACACTGTACAGCCCAGTTGGGCTACAAACCTGTCATACTGCATGGCATACACTGTACAGCCAAGTAGGGCTACAAACCAGTCTTACTGCATGGCATACTCTGTACAGCCCAGTATGGCTAAAAACCAGTCTTACTGCATGGCATACTCTGTACAGCCCAGTATGGCTAAAAACCAGTCTTACTGCGTGGCATACACTGTATAGCCCAGTTGGGCTACATACCAATATTACTGCAGGGCATACACTGTACAGTCAGTTGGGCTACAAACTAGTCTTACTGCATGGCATACTCTGTACAGCCCAGTATGGCTACAAACTAGTCTTACTGCATGGCATACTCTGTACAGCCCAGTATGGCTAAAAACCAGTCTTACTGCATGGCATACACTGTACTGTCCAGTAGAGCTACAAAACCAGTCTTACTGCATGGCATACACTTTACAGCCCAGTTGGGCTACAAACCTGTCTTACTGCATGGTATACACTGTACAGCCCAGTAGGACTACAAACCAGTCTTACTGCATGACATACGCTGTACAGCCCAGTTGGGCTACATACCAATCTTACTGCATGGCATACACTGTACTGCCCAGTAGAGCTACAAACCAGTCTTACTGCATTGCATACATTGTACAGCCCAGTCGGGCGTCAAACCAGTCTTACTGCATGGCATACACTGTACTGTCCAGTAGAGCTACAAACCAGTCTTACTGCATGGCATACACTGTACAGCCCAGTAGGGCTACAAATCAGTTTTACTGCTTGGCATAAACTGTACAGCCCAGTTGGGCTACAAACCTGTCTTACTGCATGGCATACACTGTACAGCCCAGTAGGGCTACATACCAGGCTTACTGCATGGAATTCACTGTACAGCCCAGTATGGCTACAAACTAGTCTTACTGCATGGTATACACTGTACAGCCCAGTAGGACTACAAACCAGTCTTACTGCATGACATACGCTGTACAGCCCAGTTGGGCTACATACCAATCTTACTTCATGGCATACGCTGTACATTCCAGTTGGGATACAAACTAGTCTTACTACATGACATACACTGTACAGCCCACTAGGACTACAAACCAGTCTCACAGCATGACATACACTGTAGAGCCCAGTAGGTCGTACTGCATGGCATACACTGTACAGCCCAGAAGGGCTATATACCAGTCTTACTTCATGGCAAACGCTGTACAGCCCAGTTGGGCTACAAACTAGTCTCACTGCATGGCATACACTGTACAGCCCAGTAGGGCTACAAACCAGTCTTACTGCATGGCATACTCTGTACAGCCCAGTAGGGCTACATACCAGTCTTACTTCATGGCAAACGCTGTACAGCCCAGTTGGGCTACAAACTAGTCTCACTGCATGGCATACACTGTACAGCCCAGTAGGGCTACAAACCAGTCTTACTGCATGACATACACTGTACTGCCCAGTAGAGCTACAAACCAGTCTTACTGCATTGCATACATTGTACAGCCCAGTCGGGCGTCAACCAGTCTTACTGCATGGCATACACTGTACTGCCCAGTAGACTACAAACCAGTCTTACTGCATGACATACGCTGTACAGCCCAGTTGGGCTACATACCAATCTTACTTCATGGCATACGCTGTACATTCCAGTTGGGATACAAACTAGTCTTACTACATGACATACACTGTACAGCCCACTAGGACTACAAACCAGTCTCACAGCATGACATACACTGTAAAGCCCAGTAGGTCGTACTGCATGGCATACACTGTACAGCCCAGAAGGGCTACATACCAGTCTTACTTCATGGCAAACGCTGTACAGCCCAGTTGGGCTACAAACTAGTCTCACTGCATGGCATACACTGTACAGCCCAGTAGGGCTACAAACCAGTCTTACTACATGGCATACTCTGTACAGCCCAGTAGGGCTACATACCAGTCTTACTTCATGGCAAACGCTGTACAGCCCAGTTGGGCTACAAACTAGTCTTACTGCATGGCATACACTGTACTGCCCAGTAGAGCTACAAACCAGTCTTACTGCATTGCATACATTGTACAGCCCAGTCGGGCGTCAAACCAGTCTTACTGCATGGCATATACTGTACTGTCCAGTAGAGCTACAAACCAGTCTTACTGCATGGCATACACTGTACAGCCCAGTAGGGCTACAAATCAGTTTTACTGCTTGGCATACACTGTA
Source organism: Saccoglossus kowalevskii (assembly GCF_000003605.2). Taxonomy (NCBI): domain Eukaryota; kingdom Metazoa; phylum Hemichordata; class Enteropneusta; family Harrimaniidae; genus Saccoglossus; species Saccoglossus kowalevskii. The sequence goes on from NW_003117245.1 coordinate 24,209, forward strand.
CAGCCCAGTTGGGCTACAAACCTGTCTTACTGCATGGCATACACTGTACAGCCCAGTAGGGCTACATACCAGGCTTACAGCATGGAATACACTGTACAGCCCAGTAGGGCTACAAACTAGTCTTACTGCATGGTATACACTGTACAGCCCAGTAGGACTACAAACCAGTCTTACTGCATGACATACGCTGTACAGCCCAGTTGGGCTACATACCAATCTTACTGCATGGCATACACTGTACTGCCCAGTAGAGCTACAAACCAGTCTTACTGCTTGGCATACACTGTACAGCCCATTTTGGGCTACAAACCTGTCTTACTGCATGGCATACACTGTACAGCCCAGTAGGGCTACATACCAGGCTTACTGCATGGAATACACTGTACAGCCCAGTAGGGCTACAAATCAGTTTTACTGCTTGGCATACACTGTACAGCCCAGTTGGGCTACAAACCTGTCTTACTGCATGGCATACACTGTACAGCCCAGTAGGGCTACATACCAGGCTTACTGCATGGAATACACTGTACAGCCCAGTAGGGCTACAAACTAGTCTTACTGCATGGTATACACTGTACAGCCAAGTAGGACTACAAACCAGTCTTACTGCATGACATACGCTGTACAGCCCAGTTGGGCTACATACCAATCTTACTGCATGGCATACACTGTACTGCCCAGTAGAGCTACAAACCAGTCTTACTGCATTGCATACATTGTACAGCCCAGTCGGGCGTCAAACCAGTCTTACTGCATGGCATACACTGTACTGTCCAGTAGAGCTACAAACCAGTCTTACTGCATGACATACACTGTACAGCCCAGTAGGGCTACAAACCGGTCTTACTGCATGGCATACACTGTACAGCCCAGTAGGGCTACAAACCGGTCTTACTGCATGGCATACACCGTACTGCCCAGTAGAGCTACAAACCAGTCTTACTGCTTGGCATACACTGTACAGCCCAGTTGGGCTACAAACCGGTCTTACTGCATGGCATACACTGTACAGCCCAGTTGGGCTACAAACCAGTCTTACTGCATGGCATACACTGTACAGCCCAGTAGGGCTACATACCAGGCTTACTGCATGGAATACACTGTACAGCCCAGTAGGGCTACAAACTAGTCTTACTGCATGGTATACACTGTACAGCCAAGTAGGACTACAAACCAGTCTTACTGCATGACATACGCTGTACAGCCCAGTTGGGCTACATACCAATCTTACTGCATGGCATACACTGTACTGCCCAGTAGAGCTACAAACCAGTCTTACTGCATTGCATACATTGTACAGCCCAGTCGGGCGTCAAACCAGTCTTACTGCATGGCATACACTGTACTGTCCAGTAGAGCTACAAACCAGTCTTACTGCATGGCATACACTGTACAGCCCAGTAGGGCTACAAATCAGTTTTACTGCTTGGCATAAACTGTACAGCCCAGTTGGGCTACAAACCTGTCTTACTGCATGGCATACACTGTACAGCCCAGTAGGGCTACATACCAGGCTTACTGCATGGAATACACTGTACAGCCCAGTATGGCTACAAACTAGTCTTACTGCATGGTATACACTGTACAGCCCAGTAGGACTACAAACCAGTCTTACTGCATGACATACGCTGTACAGCCCAGTTGGGCTACATACCAATCTTACTTCATGGCATACGCTGTACATTCCAGTTGGGATACAAACTAGTCTTACTACATGACATACACTGTACAGCCCACTAGGACTACAAACCAGTCTCACAGCATGACATACACTGTAGAGCCCAGTAGGTCGTACTGCATGGCATACACTGTACAGCCCAGAAGGGCTATATACCAGTCTTACTTCATGGCAAACGCTGTACAGCCCAGTTGGGCTACAAACTAGTCTCACTGCATGGCATACACTGTACAGCCCAGTAGGGCTACAAACCAGTCTTACTGCATGGCATACTCTGTACACCCCAGTAGGGCTACATACCAGTCTTACTTCATGGCAAACGCTGTACAGCCCAGTTGGGCTACAAACTCGTCTCACTGCATGGCATACACTGTACAGCCCAGTAGGGCTACAAACCAGTCTTACTGCATGACATACACTGTACTGCCCAGTAGAGCTACAAACCAGTCTTACTGCATTGCATACATTGTACAGCCCAGTCGGGCGTCAAACTAGTCTTACTGCATGGCATACACTGTACTGCCCAGTAGAGCTACAAACCAGTCTTACTGCATGGCATACACTGTACAGCCCAGTAGGGCTACAAATCAGTTTTACTGCTTGGCATACACTGTACAGCCCAGTTGGGCTACAAACCTGTCTTACTGCATGGCATACACTGTACAGCCCAGTAGGACTACAAACCAGTCTTACTGCATGACATGCGCTGTACAGCCCAGTTGGGCTACATACCAATCTTACTGCATGGCATACACTGTACTGCCCAGTAGAGCTACAAACCAGTCTTACTGCATTGCATACATTGTACAGCCCAGTCGGGCGTCAAACCAGTCTTACTGCATGGCATACACTGTACTGTCCAGTAGAGCTACAAACCAGTCTTACTGCATGGCATACACTGTACAGCCCAGTAGGGCTACAAATCAGTTTTACTGCTTGGCATAAACTGTACAGCCCAGTTGGGCTACAAACCTATCTTACTGCATGGCATACACTGTACAGCCCAGTAGGGCTACATACCAGGCGTACTGCATGGAATACACTGTACAGCCCAGTATGGCTACAAACTAGTCTTACTGCATGGTATACACTGTACAGCCCAGTAGGGCTACAAATCAGTCTTACTGCATGGCATACTCTGTACAGCCCAGTAGGACTACAAACCAGTCTTACTGCATGGCATACTCTGTACAGCCCAGTAGAGCTACAAACCAGTCTACAGCATGACATACACTGGAAAGCCCAGTTGGGCTACAAACCCAGTCTTACTTCATGGCAAACGCTGTACAGCCCAGTTGGGCTACAAACTAGTCTTACTGCATGGCATACACTGTACTGCGCAGTAGAGCTACAAACCAGTCTTACTGCATTGCATACATTGTACAGCCCAGTCGGGCGTCAAACCAGTCTTACTGCATGGCATACACTGTACTGTCCAGTAGAGCTAGAAACCAGTCTTACTGCATGGCATACACTGTACAGCCCAGAAGGGCTACAAATCAGTTTTACTGCTTGGCATACACTGTACAGCCCAGTTGGGCTACAAACCTGTCTTACTGCATGGCATACACTGTACAGCCCAGTAGGGCTACATACCAGGCTTACTGCATGGAATACACTGTACAGCCCAGTAGGGCTACAAACTAGTCTTACTGCATGGTATACACTGTACAGCCCAGTAGGACTACAAACCAGTCTTACTGCATGACATACGCTGTACAGCCCAGTTGGGCTACATACCAATCTTACTGCATGGCATACACTGTACTGCCCAGTAGAGCTACAAACCAGTCTTACTGCATTGCATACATTGTACAGCCCAGTCGGGCGTCAAACCAGTCTTACTGCATGGCATACACTGTACTGTCCAGTAGAGCTACAAACCAGTCTTACTGCATGGCATACACTGTACAGCCCAGTAGGGCTACAAATCAGTTTTACTGCTTGGCATACACTGTACAGCCCAGTTGGGCTACAAACCTGTCATACTGCATGGCATACACTGTACAGCCAAGTAGGGCTACAAACCAGTCTTACTGCATGGCATACACTGTACAGCCCAGTAGGGCTACAAATCAGTTTTACTGCTTGGCATACACTGTACAGCCCAGTTGGGCTACAAACCTGTCATACTGCATGGCATACACTGTACAGCCAAGTAGGGCTACAAACCAGTCTTACTGCATGGCATACACTGTACTGTCCAGTAGAGCTACAAACCAGTCTTACTGCATGGCATACACTGTACAGCCCAGTAGGGCTACAAATCAGTTTTACTGCTTGGCATACACTGTACAGCCCAGTTGGGCTACAAACCTGTCATACTGCATGGCATACACTGTACAGCCCAGTAGAGCTACAAACCAGTCTTACTGCGTGGCATACACTGTATAGCCCAGTTGGGCTACATACCAATATTACTGCAGGGCATACACTGTACAGTCAGTTGGGCTACAAACTAGTCTTACTGCATGGCATACTCTGTACAGCCCAGTATGGCTACAAACTAGTCTTACTGCATGGCATACTCTGTACAGCCCAGTATGGCTAAAAACCAGTCTTACTGCATGGCATACACTGTACAGCCCAGTAGAGCTACAAACCAGTCTTACTGCATGGCATACACTGTACTGCCCAGTAGAGCTACAAACCAGTCTTACTGCATGGTATACACTGTACAGCCCAGTAGGGCTACACACCAGTCTTACTGCATGGCATACTCTGTACAGCCCAGTTGGGCTACACACCAGTCTTACCTCATGGCATACACTGTACAGCCCAGTAGAGCTACAAACCAGTCTTACTGCATTGCATACATTGTACAGCCCAGTCGGGCGTCAAACCAGTCTTACTGCATGGCATACACTGTACTGTCCAGTAGAGCTAGAAACCAGTCTTACTGCATGGCATACACTGTACAGCCCAGTAGGGCTACAAATCAGTTTTACTGCTTGGCATACACTGTACAGCCCAGTTGGGCTACAAACCTGTCTTACTGCATGGCATACACTGTACAGCCCAGTAGGGCTACATACCAGGCTTACTGCATGGAATACACTGTACAGCCCAGTAGGGCTACAAACTAGTCTTACTGCATGGTATACACTGTACAGCCCAGTAGGACTACAAACCAGTCTTACTGCATGACATACGCTGTACAGCCCAGTTGGGCTACATACCAATCTTACTGCATGGCATACACTGTACTGCCCAGTAGAGCTACAAACCAGTCTTACTGCATTGCATACATTGTACAGCCCAGTCGGGCGTCAAACCAGTCTTACTGCATGGCATACACTGTACTGTCCAGTAGAGCTACAAACCAGTCTTACTGCATGGCATACACTGTACAGCCCAGTAGGGCTACAAATCAGTTTTACTGCTTGGCATACACTGTACAGCCCAGTTGGGCTACAAACCTGTCATACTGCATGGCATACACTGTACAGCCAAGTAGGGCTACAAACCAGTCTTACTGCATGGCATACACTGTACAGCCCAGTAGGGCTACAAATCAGTCTTACTGCTTGGCATACACTGTACAGCTCAGTTGGGCTACAAAACCAGTCTTACTGCATGGCATACACTGTACAGCCCAGTTGGGCTACAAACCTGTCTTACTGCATGGTATACACTGTACAGCCCAGTAGGGCTACAAATCAGTTTTACTGCTTGGCATACACTGTACAGCCCAGTTGGGCTACAAACCTGTCTTACTGCATGGCATACACTGTACAGCCCAGTAGGACTACATACCAGGCTTACTGCATGGAATACACTGTACAGCCCAGTAGGGCTACAAACTAGTCTTACTGCATGGTATACACTGTACAGCCCAGTAGGACTACAAACCAGTCTTACTGCATGACATACGCTGTACAGCCCAGTTGGGCTACATACCAATCTTACTTCATGGCATACGCTGTACATTCCAGTTGGGATACAAACTAGTCTTACTACATGACATACACTGTACAGCCCACTAGGACTACAAACCAGTCTCACAGCATGACATACACTGTAAAGCCCAGTAGGTCGTACTGCATGGCATACACTGTACAGCCCAGAAGGGCTACATACCAGTCTTACTTCATGGCAAACGCTGTACAGCCCAGTTGGGCTACAAACTAGTCTTACTGCATGGCATACACTGTACAGCTCAGTTGGGCTACAAACCAGTCTTACTGTATGGCATACTCTGTACAGCCCAGTAGGACTACAAACCAGTCTTACTGCATGACATACACTGTACAGCTCAGTTGGGCTACAAACCAGTCTTACTGTATGACATACTCTGTACAGCCCAGTAGGACTACAAACCAGTCTTACTTTATGGCATACACTGTACAGCTCAGTTGGGCTACAAATCAGTTTTACTGCTTGGCATACACTGTACAGCCCAGTTGGGCTACAAACCTGTCTTACTGCATGGTATACACTGTACAGCCCAGTAGGGCTACAAATCAGTTTTACTGCTTGGCATACACTGTACAGCCCAGTTGGGCTACAAACCTGTCTTACTGCATGGCATACACTGTACAGCCCAGTAGGGCTACATACCAGGCTTACTGCATGGAATACACTGTACAGCCCAGTAGGGCTACAAACTAGTCTTACTGCATGGTATACACTGTACAGCCCAGTAGGACTACAAACCAGTCTTACTGCATGACATACGCTGTACAGCCCAGTTGGGCTACATACCAATCTTACTTCATGGCATACGCTGTACATTCCAGTTGGGATACAAACTAGTCTTACTACATGACATACACTGTACAGCCCACTAGGACTACAAACCAGTCTCACAGCATGACATACACTGTAAAGCCCAGTAGGTCGTACTGCATGGCATACACTGTACAGCCCAGAAGGGCTACATACCAGTCTTACTTCATGGCAAACGCTGTACAGCCCAGTTGGGCTACAAACTAGTCTCACTGCATGGCATACACTGTACAGCCCAGTAGGGCTACAAACCAGTCTTACTGCATGGCATACTCTGTACAGCCCAGTAGGACTACAAACCAGTCTTACTGCATGGCATAAACTGTACAGCTCAGTTGGGCTACAAACCAGTCTTACTGTATGGCATACTCTGTACAGCCCAGTAGGACTACAAACCAGTCTTACTTTATGGCATACACTGTACAGCTCAGTTGGGCTACAAACCAGTTTTACTGCTTGGCATACACTGTACAGCCCAGTTGGGCTACAAACCTGTCTTACTGCATGGTATACACTGTACAGCCCAGTAGGGCTACAAATCAGTTTTACTGCTTGGCATACACTGTACAGCCCAGTTGGGCTACAAACCTGTCTTACTGCATGGCATACACTGTACAGCCCAGTAGGGCTACATACCAGGCTTACTGCATGGAATACACTGTACAGCCCAGTAGGGCTACAAACTAGTCTTACTGCATGGTATACACTGTACAGCCCAGTAGGACTACAAACCAGTCTTACTGCATGACATACGCTGTACAGCCCAGTTGGGCTACATACCAATCTTACTTCATGGCATACGCTGTACATTCCAGTTGGGATACAAACTAGTCTTACTACATGACATACACTGTACAGCCCACTAGGACTACAAACCAGTCTCACAGCATGACATACACTGTAAAGCCCAGTAGGTCGTACTGCATAGCATACACTGTACAGCCCAGAAGGGCTACATACCAGTCTTACTTCATGGCAAACGCTGTACAGCCCAGTCGGGCTACAAACTAGTCTCACTGCATGGCATACACTGTACAGCCCAGTAGGGCTACAAACCAGTCTTACTGCATGGCATACTCTGTACAGCCCAGTAGGGCTACATACCAGTCTTACTGCTTGGCATACACTGTACAGCCCAGTTGGGCTACAAACTAGTCTTACTGCATGGCATACTCTGTACAGCCCAGTTGGGCTACAAACTAGTCTTACTGCATGGTATACACTGTACAGCCCAGTAGGGCTACAAATCAGTTTTACTGCTTGGCATACACTGTACAGCCCAGTTGGGCTACAAACCTGTCTTACTGCATGGCATACACTGTACAGCCCAGTAGGGCTACATACCAGGCTTACTGCATGGAATACACTGTACAGCCCAGTAGGGCTACAAACTAGTCTTACTGCATGGTATACACTGTACAGCCCAGTAGGACTACAAACCAGTCTTACTGCATGACATACGCTGTACAGCCCAGTTGGGCTACATACCAATCTTACTGCATGGCATACACTGTACTGCCCAGTAGAGCTACAAACCAGTCTTACTGCATTGCATACATTGTACAGCCCAGTCGGGCGTCAAACCAGTCTTACTGCATGGCATACACTGTACAGCCCAGTAGGGCTACATACCAGTCTTACTGCATGGCATACACTGTACAGCCTAGTAGGACTACAAAACAGTCTTACTGCATGGCATACACTGTACAGCCTAGCAGGGCTACATACCAGTCTCACTGCATGGCATACACTGTACAGCCCAGTAGGACTAAACCAGTTTTACTGCATGGCATACACTGTACAGCCCAGTAGGGCTGCAAACCAGTCTTACTGCATGGCATGCTCTGTACAGCCCAGTAGGGCTATATACCAGTCATTACTTCATGGCAAACGCTGTACAGCCCAGTTGGGCTACAAACTAGTCTCACTGCATGGCATACACTGTACAGCCCAGTAGGGCTACAAACCAGTCTTACTGCATGGCATACACTGTACAGCCCAGTAGGACTACAAAACAGTCTTACTGCATGGCATACAATGTACAGCCCAGTAGGGCTACAAACTAGTCTTACTGCATGGCATACTCTGTACAGCCCAGTTGGGCTACAAACTAGTCTTACTGCATGGTATACACTGTACAGCCCAGTAGGGCTACAAATCAGTTTTACTGCTTGGCATACACTGTACAGCCCAGTTGGGCTACAAACCTGTCTTACTGCATGGCATACACTGTACAGCCCAGTAGGGCTACATACCAGGCTTACTGCATGGAATACACTGTACAGCCCAGTAGGGCTACAAACTAGTCTTACTGCATGGTATACACTGTACAGCCCAGTAGGACTACAAACCAGTCTTACTGCATGACATACGCTGTACAGCCCAGTTGGGCTACATACCAATCTTACTTCATGGCATACGCTGTACATTCCAGTTGGGATACAAACTAGTCTTACTACATGACATACACTGTACAGCCCACTAGGACTACAAACCAGTCTCACAGCATGACATACACTGTAAAGCCCAGTAGGTCGTACTGCATGGCATACACTGTACAGCCCAGAAGGGCTACATACCAGTCTTACTTCATGGCAAACGCTGTACAGCCCAGTTGGGCTACAAACTAGTCTCACTGCATGGCATACACTGTACAGCCCAGTAGGGCTACAAACCAGTCTTACTGCATGGCATACTCTGTACAGCCCAGTAGGGCTACATACCAGTCTTACTGCTTGGCATACACTGTACAGCCCAGTTGGGCTACAAACTAGTCTTACTGCATGGCATACTCTGTACAGCCCAGTTGGGCTACAAACTAGTCTTACTGCATGGTATACACTGTACAGCCCAGTAGTGCTACAAATCAGTTTTACTGCTTGGCATACACTGTACAGCCCAGTTGGGCTACAAACCTGTCTTACTGCATGGCATACACTGTACAGCCCAGTAGGGCTACATACCAGGCTTACTGCATGTAATACACTGTACAGCCCAGTAGGGCTACAAACTTGTCTTACTGCATGGTATACACTGTACAGCCCAGTAGGACTACAAACCAGTCTTACTGCATGACATACGCTGTACAGCCCAGTTGGGCTACATACCAATCTTACTTCATGGCATACGCTGTACATTCCAGTTGGGATACAAACTAGTCTTACTACATGACATACACTGTACTGCCCAGTAGAGCTACAAACCAGTCTTACTGCTTGGCATACACTGTACAGCCCAGTTGGGCTACAAACCTGTCTTACTGCATGGAATACACTGTACAGCCCAGTAGGGCTACAAATCAGTTTTACTGCTTGGCATACACTGTACAGCCCAGTTGGGCTACAAACCTGTCTTACTGCATGGCATACACTGTACAGCCCAGTAGGGCTACATACCAGGCTTACTGCATGGAATGCACTGTACAGCCCAGTAGGGCTACAAACTAGTCTTACTGCATGGTATACACTGTACAGCCCAGTAGGACTACAAACCAGTCTTACTGCATGACATACGCTGTACAGCCCAGTTGGGCTACATACCAATCTTACTTCATGGCATACGCTGTACATTCCAGTTGGGATACAAACTAGTCTTACTACATGACATACACTGTACAGCCCACTAGGACTACAAACCAGTCTCACAGCATGACATACACTGTAAAGCCCAGTAGGTCGTACTGCATGGCATACACTGTACAGCCCAGAAGGGCTACATACCAGTCTTACTTCATGGCAAACGCTGTACAGCCCAGTTGGGCTACAAACTAGTCTCACTGCATGGCATACACTGTACAGCCCAGTAGGGCTACAAACCAGTCTTACTGCATGGCATACTCTGTACAGCCCAGTAGGGCTACATACCAGTCTTACTGCTTGGCATACACTGTACAGCCCAGTTGGGCTACAAACTAGTCTTACTGCATGGCATACTCTGTACAGCCCAGTTGGGCTACAAACTAGTCTTACTGCATGGTATACACTGTACAGCCCAGAAGGGCTACAAATCAGTTTTACTGCTTGGCATACACTGTACAGCCCAGTTGGGCTACAAACCTGTCTTACTGCATGGCATACACTGTACAGCCCAGTAGGACTACAAACCAGTCTTACTGCATGACATACGCTGTACAGCCCAGTTGGGCTACATAGCAATCTTACTGCATGGCATACACTGTACTGCCCAGTAGAGCTACAAACCAGTCTTACTGCATTGCATACACTGTACAGCCCAGTAGGGCTACAAATCAGTTTTACTGCTTGGCATACACTGTACAGCCCAGTAGGGCTACAAATCAGTTTTACTGCTTGGCATACACTGTACAGCCCAGTTGGGCTACAAACCTGTCTTACTGCATGGGATACACTGTACAGCCCAGTAGGGCTACATACCAGGCTTACTGCATGGAATACACTGTACAGCCCAGTAGGGCTACAAACTAGTCTTACTGCATGGTATACACTGTACAGCCCAGTAGGACTACAAACCAGTCTTACTGCATGACATACGCTGTACAGCCCAGTTGGGCTACATACCAATCTTACTTCATGGCATACGCTGTACATTCCAGTTGGGATACAAACTAGTCTTACTACATGACATACACTGTACAGCCCACTAGGACTACAAACCAGTCTCACAGCATGACATACACTGTAGAGCCCAGTAGGTCGTACTGCATGGCATACACTGTACAGCCCAGAAGGGCTATATACCAGTCTTACTTCATGGCAAACGCTGTACAGCCCAGTTGGGCTACAAACTAGTCTCACTGCATGGCATACACTGTACAGCCCAGTAGGGCTACAAACCAGTCTTACTGCATGGCATACTCTGTACAGCCCATTAGGGCTACAAACCAGTCTTACTGCATGGCATACTCTGTACAGCCCAGTATGGCTAAAAACCAGTCTTACTGCATGGCATACACTGTACAGCCCAGTAGAGCTACAAACCAGTCTTACTGTCGGCATACACTGTACTGCCCAGTAGAGCTACAAACCAGTCTTACTGCATGGTATACACTGTACAGCCCAGTAGGACTACAAACCAGTCTTACTGCATGACATACGCTGTACAGCCCAGTTGGGCTACATACCAATCTTACTGCATGGCATACCACTGTACTGCCCAGTAGAGCTACAAACCAGTCTTACTGCATGGCATATACTGTACTGTCCAGTAGAGCTACAACCAGTCTTACTGCATGGCATACCACTGTACAGTCCAGTAGGGCTACATACCAGGCTTACTGCATGGAATACACTGTACAGCCCAGTAGGGCTACAAATCAGTTTTACTGCTTGGCATACACTGTACAGCCCAGTTGGGCTATAAACCTGTCTTACTGCATGGCATACACTGTACAGCCCAGTAGGGCTACATACCAGGCTTACTGCATGGGATACACTGTACAGCCCAGTAGGGCTACAAACTAGTCTTACTGCATGGTATACACTGTACAGCCAAGTAGGACTACAAACCAGTCTTTCTGCATGACATACGCTGTACAGCCCAGTTGGGCTACATACCAATCTTACTGCATGGCATACACTCTACTGCCCAGTAGAGCTACAAACCAGTCTTACTTCATTGCATACATTGTACAGCCCAGTCGGGCGTCAAACCAGTCTTACTGCACGGCATACACTGTACTGTCCAGTAGAGCTACAAACCAGTCTTACTGCATGGCATACACTGTACAGCCCAGTAGGGCTACAAATCAGTTTTACTGCTTGGCATAAACTGTACAGCCCAGTTGGGCTACAAACCTGTCTTACTGCATGGCATACACTGTACAGCCCAGTAGGGCTACATACCAGGCTTACTGCATGGAATACACTGTACAGCCCAGTATGGCTACAAACTAGTCTTACTGCATGGTATACACTGTACAGCCCAGTAGGACTACAAACCAGTCTTACTGCATGACATACGCTGTACAGCCCAGTTGGGCTACATACCAATCTTACTTCATGGCATACGCTGTACATTCCAGTTGGGATACAAACTAGTCTTACTACATGACATACACTGTACAGCCCACTAGGACTACAAACCAGTCTCACAGCATGACATACACTGTAGAGCCCAGTAGGTCGTACTGCATGGCATACACTGTACAGCCCAGAAGGGCTATATACCAGTCTTACTTCATGGTAAACGCTGTACAGCCCAGTTGGGCTACAAACTAGTCTCACTGCATGGCATACACTGTACAGCCCAGTAGGGCTACAAACCAGTCTTACTGCATGGCATACTCTGTACAGCCCAGTAGGGCTACATACCAGTCTTACTTCATGGCAAACGCTGTACAGCCCAGTTGGGCTACAAACTAGTCTCACTGCATGGCATACACTGTACAGCCCAGTAGGGCTACAAACCAGTCTTACTGCATGACATACACTGTACTGCCCAGTAGAGCTACAAACCAGTCTTACTGCATTGCAAACGCTGTACAGCCCAGTCGGGCGTCAAACCAGTCTTACTGCATGGCATACACTGTACAGCCAAGTAGGACTACAAACCAGTCTTACTGCATGACATACGCTGTACAGCCCAGTTGGGCTACATACCAATCTTACTGCATGGCATACACTGTACTGCCCAGTAGAGCTACAAACCAGTCTTACTGCATTGCATACATTGTACAGCCCAGTCGGGCGTCAAACCAGTCTTACTGCACGGCATACACTGTACTGTCCAGTAGAGCTACAAACCAGTCTTACTGCATGGCATACACTGTACAGCCCAGTAGGGCTACAAATCAGTTTTACTGCTTGGCATAAACTGTACAGCCCAGCTGGGCTACAAACCTGTCTTACTGCATGGCATACACTGTACAGCCCAGTAGGGCTACATACCAGGCTTACTGCATGGAATACACTGTACAGCCCAGTATGGCTACAAACTAGTCTTACTGCATGGTATACACTGTACAGCCCAGTAGGACTACAAACCAGTCTTACTGCATGACATACGCTGTACAGCCCAGTTGGGCTACATACCAATCTTACTTCATGGCATACGCTGTACATTCCAGTTGGGATACAAACTAGTCTTACTACATGACATACACTGTACAGCCCACTAGGACTACAAACCAGTCTCACAGCATGACATACACTGTAGAGCCCAGTAGGTCGTACTGCATGGCATACACTGTACAGCCCAGAAGGGCTATATACCAGTCTTACTTCATGGTAAACGCTGTACAGCCCAGTTGGGCTACAAACTAGTCTCACTGCATGGCATACACTGTACAGCCCAGTAGGGCTACAAACCAGTCTTACTGCATGGCATACTCTGTACAGCCCAGTAGGGATACATACCAGTCTTACTTCATGGCAAACGCTGTACAGCCCAGTTGGGCTACAAACTAGTCTTACTGCATGGCATACACTGTACTGCCCAGTAGAGCTACAAACCAGTCTTACTGCATTGCATACATTGTACAGCCCAGTCGGGCGTCAAACCAGTCTTACTGCATGGCATACACTGTACTGTCCAGTAGAGCTAGAAACCAGTCTTACTGCATGGCATACACTGTACAGCCCAGTAGGGCTACAAATCAGTTTTACTGCTTGGCATACACTGTACAGCCCAGTTGGGCTACAAACCTGTCTTACTGCATGGCATACACTGTACAGCCCAGTAGGGCTACATACCAGGCTTACTGCATGGAATACACTGTACAGCCCAGTAGGGCTACAAACTAGTCTTACTGCATGGTATACACTGTACAGCCCAGTAGGACTACAAACCAGTCTTACTGCATGACATACGCTGTACAGCCCAGTTGGGCTACATACCAATCTTACTGCATGGCATACACTGTACTGCCCAGTAGAGCTACAAACCAGTCTTACTGCATTGCATACATTGTACAGCCCAGTCGGGCGTCAAACCAGTCTTACTGCATGGCATACACTGTACTGTCCAGTAGAGATACAAACCAGTCTTACTGCATGGCATACACTGTACAGCCCAGTAGGGCTACAAATCAGTTTTACTGCTTGGCATACACTGTACAGCCCAGTTGGGCTACAAACCTGTCATACTGCATGGCATACACTGTACAGCCAAGTAGGGCTACAAACCAGTCTTACTGCGTGGCATACACTGTATAGCCCAGTTGGGCTACATACCAATATTACTGCAGGGCATACACTGTACAGTCAGTTGGGCTACAAACTAGTCTTACTGCATGGCATACACTGTACAGCCAAGTATGGCTACAAACTAGTCTTACTGCATGGCATACTCTGTACAGCCCAGTATGGCTAAAAACCAGTCTTACTGCATGGCATACACTGTACAGCCCAGTAGAGCTACAAACCAGTCTTACTGCATGGCATACACTGTACTGCCCAGTAGAGCTACAAACCAGTCTTACTGCATGGTATACACTGTACAGCCCAGTAGGGCTACACACCAGTCTTACTGCATGGCATACACTGTACAGCCCAGTAGGTCTACATACCAGGCTTACTGCATGTAATACACTGTACAGCCCAGTAGGGCTACAAACTAGTCTTACTGCATGGTATACACTGTACAGCCCAGTAGGACTACAAACCAGTCTTACTGCATGACATACGCTGTACAGCCCAGTTGGGCTACATACCAATCTTACTTCATGGCATACGCTGTACATTCCAGTTGGGATACAAACTAGTCTTACTACATGACATACACTGTACTGCCCAGTAGAGCTACAAACCAGTCTTACTGCTTGGCATACACTGTACAGCCCAGTTGGGCTACAAACCTGTCTTACTGCATGGCATACACTGTACAGCCCAGTAGGGCTACATACCAGGCTTACTGCATGGAATACACTGTACAGCCCAGTAGGGCTACAAATCAGTTTTACTGCTTGGCATACACTGTACAGCCCAGTTGGGCTACAAACCTGTCTTACTGCATGGCATACACTGTACAGCCCAGTAGGGCTACATACCAGGCTTACTGCATGGAATACACTGTACAGCCCAGTTGGGCTACAAACTAGTCTCACTGCATGGCATACACTGTACAGCCCAGTAGGGCTACATACCAGGCTTACTGCATGGAATACACTGTACAGCCCAGTAGGGCTACAAACTAGTCTTACTGCATGGTATACACTGTACAGCCCAGTAGGACTACAAACCAGTCTTACTGCATGACATACGCTGTACAGCCCAGTTGGGCTACATACCAATCTTACTTCATGGCATACGCTGTACATTCCAGTTGGGATACAAACTAGTCTTACTACATGACATACACTGTACAGCCCACTAGGACTACAAACCAGTCTCACAGCATGACATACACTGTAAAGCCCAGTAGGTCGTACTGCATGGCATACACTGTACAGCCCAGAAGGGCTACATACCAGTCTTACTTCATGGCAAACGCTGTACAGCCCAGTTGGGCTACAAACTAGTCTCACTGCATGGCATACACTGTACAGCCCAGTAGGGCTACAAACCAGTCTTACTGCATGGCATACTCTGTACAGCCCAGTAGGGCTACATACCAGTCTTACTTCAATGCAAACGCTGTACAGCCCAGTTGGGCTACAAACTAGTCTTACTGCATGGCATACACTGTACTGCCCAGTAGAGCTACAAACCAGTCTTACTGCATTGCATACATTGTACAGCCCAGTCGGGCGTCAAACCAGTCTTACTGCATGGCATATACTGTACTGTCCAGTAGAGATACAAACCAGTCTTACGGCATGGCATACACTGTACAGCCCAGTAGGGCTACAAATCAGTTTTACTGCTTGGCATACACTGTACAGCCCAGTTGGGCTACAAACCTGTCTTACTGCATGGCATACACTGTACAGCCCAGTAGGGCTACATACCAGGCTTACTGCATGGAATACACTGTACAGCCCAGTAGGGCTACAAACTAGTCTTACTGCATGGTATACACTGTACAGCCCAGTAGGACTACAAACCAGTCTTACTGCATGACATACGCTGTACAGCCCAGTTGGGCTACATACCAATCTTACTGCATGGCATACACTGTACTGCCCAGTAGAGCTACAAACCAGTCTTACTGCTTGGCATACACTGTACAGCCCAGTTGGGCTACAAACCTGTCTTACTGCATGGCATACTCTGTACAGCCCAGTATGGCTAAAAACCAGTCTTACTGCATGGCATACACTGTACAGCCCAGTAGAGCTACAAACCAGTCTTACTGCATGGCATACACTGTACTGCCCAGTAGAGCTACAAACCAGTCTTACTGCATGGTATACACTGTACAGCCCAGTAGGGCTACACACCAGTCTTACTGCATGGCATACTCTGTACAGCCCAGTTGGGCTACACACCAGTCTTACCTCATGGCATACACTGTACAGCCCAGTTGGGCTACAAACTAGTCGTACTGCATGGCATACACTGTACAGCCCAGTAGGACTACAAACCAGTTTTACTGCATGGTATACACTGTACAGCCCAGTATGGCTACAAAACAGTCTTATTGCATGGCATACTCAGTACAGCCCAGTTCGGCTACAAACTAGTCTTACTGCATGGCATACTCTGTACAGCCCAGTAGGGCTAAAAACCAGTCTCACTGCATGGCATACACTGTACAGCCCAGTAGAGCTACAAATCAGTCTTACTGCATGGTATACACTGTACTGCCCAGTAGAGCTACAAACCAGTCTAACTGCATGGCATACACTGTACAGCCCAGTAGGGCTACAAACCAGTCTTACTGCATGGAATACACTGTACAGCCCAGTTGGGCTACACACCAGTCTTACTGCATGGCATACTCTGTACAGCCCAGTTGTGCGACACACCAGTCCTACCTCATGGCATACACTGTACAGCCCAGTTGGGCTACAAACTAGTCTTACTGCTTGGTATACACTGTACAGCCCAGTTGGGCTACAAACTGGCCTTACCTAACTGTTCGACATATTTGGTACATCCAAGTTGGGCTATAAACCATTCTTACTGCATGGGATACTCTGTACAGCCCAGTAGGGCTTACAAACCAGTCTTACTGCATTGCATACATTGTATAACCCCGTAGGACTACAAACCAGTCTTACTGCATGGCATACACTGTACAGCCCAGTAGGGCTACATACCAGTCTTACTGCATGGCATACACTGTACAGCCCAGTAGGACTAAACCAGTTTTACTGCATGGCATACACTGTACAGCCCAGTAGGGCTACAAACCAGTCTTACTGCATGGCATGCTCTGTACAGCCCAGTAGGGCTACATACCAGTCATTACTTCATGGCAAACGCTGTACAGCCCAGTTGGGCTACAAACTAGTCTCACTGCATGGCATACACTGTACAGCCCAGTAGGGCTACAAACCAGTCTTACTGCATGGCATACACTGTACAGCCCAGTAGGACTACAAAACAGTCTTACTGCATGGCATACAATGTACAGCCCAGTTGGGCTACAAACTAGTCTTACTGCATGGCATACTCTGTACAGCCCAGTAGGGCTACAAACTAGTCTTACTGCATGGTATACACTGTACAGCCCAGTAGGGCTACAAATCAGTTTTACTGCTTGGCATACACTGTACAGCCCAGTTGGGCTACAAACCTGTCTTACTGCATGGCATACACTGTACAGCCCAGTAAGGCTACATACCAGGCTTACTGCATGGAATACACTGTACAGCCCAGTAGGGCTACAAACTAGTCTTACTGCATGGTATACACTGTACAGCCCAGTAGGACTACAAACCAGTCTTACTGCATGACATACGCTGTACAGCCCCGTTGGGCTACATACCAATCTTACTTCATGGCATACACTGTACATTCCAGTTGGGATACAAACTAGTCTTACTACATGACATACACTGTACAGCCCACTAGGACTACAAACCAGTCTCACAGCATGACATACACTGTAAAGCCCAGTAGGTCGTACTGCATGGCATACACTGTACAGCCCAGAAGGGCTACATACCAGTCTTACTTCATGGCAAACGCTGTACAGCACAGTTGGGCTACAAACTAGTCTCACTGCATGGCATACACTGTACAGCCCAGTAGGGCTACAAACCAGTCTTACTGCATGGCATATTCTGTACAGCCCAGTAGGGCTACATACCAGTCTTACTTCATGGCAAACGCTGTACAGCCCAGTTGGGCTACAAACTAGTCTTACTGCATGGCATACACTGTACTGCCCAGTAGAGCTACAAACCAGTCTTACTGCATTGCATACATTGTATAGCCCAGTCGGGCGTCAAACCAGTCTTACTGCATGGCATACACTGTACAGCCCAGTAGGGCTACAAATCAGTTTTACTGCTTGGCATACACTGTACAGCCCAGTTGGGCTACAAACCTGTCTTACTGCATGGCATACACTGTACAGCCCAGTAGGGCTACATACCAGGCTTACTGCATGGAATACACTGTACAGCCCAGTAGGGCTACAAACTAGTCTTACTGCATGGTATACACTGTACAGCCCAGTAGGACTACAAACCAGTCTTACTGCATGACATACGCTGTACAGCCCAGTTGGGCTACATACCAATCTTACTGCATGGCATACACTGTACTGCCCAGTAGAGCTACAAACCAGTCTTACTGCTTGGCATACACTGTACAGCCCAGTTGGGCTACAAACCTGTCTTACTGCATGGCATACACTGTACAGCCCAGTAGGGCTACATACCAGGCTTACTGCATGGAATACACTGTACAGCCCAGAAGGGCTACAAATCAGTTTTACTGCTTGGCATACACTGTACAGCCCAGTTGGGCTACAAACCTGCCTTACTGCATGGCATACACTGTACAGCCCAGTAGGGCTACATACCAGGCTTACTGCATGGAATACACTGTACAGCCCAGTAGGGCTACAAACTAGTCTTACTGCATGGTATACACTGTACAGCCAAGTAGGACTACAAACCAGTCTTACTGCATGACATGCGCTGTACAGCCCAGTTGGGCTACATACCAATCTTACTGCATGGCATACACTGTACTGCCCAGTCGAGCTACAAACCAGTCTTACTGCATTGCATACATTGTACAGCCCAGTCGGGCGTCAAACCAGTCTTACTGCATGGCATACACTGTACTGTCCAGTAGAGCTACAAACCAGTCTTACTGCATGGCATACACTGTACAGCCCAGTAGGGCTACAAATCAGTTTTACTGCTTGGCATAAACTGTACAGCCCAGTTGGGCTACAAACCTATCTTACTGCATGGCATACACTGTACAGCCCAGTAGGGCTACATACCAGGCTTACTGCATGGAATACACTGTACAGCCCAGTATGGCTACAAACTAGTCTTACTGCATGGTATACACTGTACAGCCCAGTAGGACTACAAACCAGTCTTACTGCATGACATACGCTGTACAGCCCAGTTGGGCTACATACCAATCTTACTTCATGGCATACGCTGTACATTCCAGTTGGGATACAAACTAGTCTTACTACATGACATACACTGTACAGCCCACTAGGACTACAAACCAGTTCCACAGCATGACATACACTGTAGAGCCCAGTAGGTCGTACTGCATGGCATACACTGTACAGCCCAGAAGGGCTATATACCAGTCTTTACTTCATGGCAAACGCTGTACAGCCCAGTTGGGCTACAAACTAGTCTCACTGCATGGCATACACTGTACAGCCCAGTAGGGCTACAAACCAGTCTTACTGCATGGCATACTCTGTACAGCCCAGTAGGGCTACATACCAGTCTTACTTCATGGCAAACGCTGTACAGCCCAGTTCGGCTACAAACTAGTCTCACTGCATGGCATACACTGTACAGCCCAGTAGGGCTACAAACCAGTCTTACTGCATGACATACACTGTACTGCCCAGTAGAGCTACAAACCAGTCTTACTGCATTGCATACATTGTACAGCCCAGTCGGGCGTCAAACCAGTCTTACTGCATGGCATACACTGTACAGCACAGTTGGGCTACAAACTAGTCTTACTGCATGGCATACACTGTACTGCCCAGTAGAGCTACAAACCAGTCTTACTGCATGGCATACACTGTACAGCCCAGTAGGGCTACAAATCAGTTTTACTGCTTGGCATACACTGTACAGCCCAGTTGGGCTACAAACCAGTCTTACTGCATGGCATACACTGTACAGCCCAGTAGGGCTACATACCAGGCGTACTGCATGGAATACACTGTACAGCCCAGTATGGCTACAAACTAGTCTTACTGTATGGTATACACTGTACAGCCCAGTAGGACTACAAACCAGTCTTACTGCATGACATACGCTGTACAGCCCAGTTGGGCTACATACCAATCTTACTTCATGGCATACGCTGTACATTCCAGTTGGGATACAAACTAGTCTTACTACATGACATACACTGTACAGCCCACTAGACTACAAACCAGTCTCACAGCATGACATACACTGTAGAGCCCAGTAGTCGTACTGCATGGCATACACTGTACAGCCCAGAAGGCTATATACCAGTCTTACTTCATGGCAAACGCTGTACAGCCCAGTTGGGCTACAAACTAGTCTCACTGCATGGCATACACTGTACAGCCCAGTAGGGCTACAAACCAGTCTTACTGCATGGCATACTCTGTACAGCCCAGTTGAGCTACAAACTAGTCTTACTGCATGGCATACTCTGTACAGCCCAGTTGAGCTACAAACTAGTCTTACTGCATGGTATACACTGTACAGCCCAGTAGGGCTACAAATCAGTTTTACTGCTTGGCATACACTGTACAGCCCAGTTGGGCTACAAACCTGTCTTACTGCATGGCATACACTGTACAGCCCAGTAGGGCTACATACCAGGCTTACTGCATGGAATACACTGTACAGCCCAGTAGGGCTACAAACTAGTCTTACTGCATGGTATACACTGTACAGCCCAGTAGGACTACAAACCAGTCTTACTGCATGACATACGCTGTACAGCCCAGTTGGGCTACATACCAATCTTACTTCATGGCATACGCTGTACATTCCAGTTGGGATACAAACTAGTCTTACTACATGACATACACTGTACAGCCCACTAGGACTACAAACCAGTCTCACAGCATGACATACACTGTAAAGCCCAGTAGGTCGTACTGCATGGCATACACTGTACAGCCCAGAAGGGCTACATACCAGTCTTACTTCATGGCAAACGCTGTACAGCCCAGTTGGGCTACAAACTAGTCTCACTGCATGGCATACACTGTACAGCCCAGTAGGGCTACAAACCAGTCTTACTGCATGGCATACTCTGTACAGCCCAGTAGGGCTACATACCAGTCTTACTTCATGGCAAACGCTGTACAGCCCAGTTGGGCTACAAACTAGTCTACTGCATGGCATACACTGTACTGCCCAGTAGAGCTACAAACCAGTCTTACTGCATTGCATACATTGTACAGCCCAGTCGGGCGTCAAACCAGTCTTACTGCATGGCATATACTGTACTGTCCAGTAGAGCTACAAACCAGTCTTACTGCATGGCATACACTGTACAGCCCAGTAGGGCTACAAATCAGTTTTACTGCTTGGCATACACTGTACAGCCCAGTTGGGCTACAAACCTGTCTTACTGCATGGCATACACTGTACAGCCCAGTAGGGCTACATACCAGGCTTACTGCATGGAATACACTGTGCAGCCCAGTAGGGCTACAAACTAGTCTTACTGCATGGTATACACTGTACAGCCCAGTAGGACTACAAACCAGTCTTACTGCATGACATACGCTGTACAGCCCAGTTGGGCTACATACCAATCTTACTGCATGGCATACACTGTATTGCCCAGTAGAGCTACAAACCAGTCTTACTGCTTGGCATACACTGTACAGCCCAGTTGGGCTACAAACCTGTCTTACTGCATGGCATACACTGTACAGCCCAGTAGGGCTACATACCAGGCTTACTGCATGGAATACACTGTACAGCCCAGTAGGGCTACAAATCAGTTTTACTGCTTGGCATACACTGTACAGCCCAGTTGGTCTACAAACCTGTCTTACTGCATGGCATACACTGTACAGCCCAGTAGGGCTACATACCAGGCTTACTGCATGGAATACACTGTACAGCCCAGTAGGGCTACAAACTAGTCTTACTGCATGGTATACACTGTACAGCCAAGTAGGACTACAAACCAGTCTTACTGCGTGACATACGTTGTACAGCCCAGTTGGGCTACATACCAATCTTACTGCATGGCATACACTGTACTGCCCAGTAGAGCTACAAACCAGTCTTACTGCATTGCATACATTGTACAGCCCAGTCGGGCGTCAAACCAGTCTTACTGCATGGCATACTCTGTACAGCCCAGTAGGACTACAAACCAGTTTTACTGCATGGCATACACTGTACAGCGCAGTAGAACTACAAACCAGTCTTACTGCATGGCATACACTGTACAGCTCAGTTGGGCTACAAACCAGTCTTACTGTATGGCATACTCTGTACAGCCCAGTAGGACTACAAACCAGTCTTACTGCATGACATACACTGTACAGCTCAGTTGGGCTACAAACCAGTCTTACTGTATGGCATACTCTGTACAGCCCAGTAGGACTACAAACCAGTCTTACTTTATGGCATACACTGTACAGCTCAGTTGGGCTACAAACCAGTCTTACTGTATGGCATACTCTGTACAGCCCAGTAGGACTACAAACCAGTCTTACTTTATGGCATACACTGTACAGCTCAGTTGGGTTACAAATCAGTTTTACTGCTTGGCATACACTGTACAGCCCAGTTGGGCTACAAACCTGTCTTACTGCATGGTATACACTGTACAGCCCAGTAGGGCTACAAACCTGTCTTACTGCATGGCATACACTGTACAGCCCAGTAGGACTATAAACCTGTCTTACTGCATGACATACGCTGTACAGCCCAGTTGGGCTACATACCAATCTTACTTCATGGCATACGCTGTACATTCCAGTTGGGATACAAACTAGTCTTACTACATGACATACACTGTACAGCCCACTAGGACTACAAACCAGTCTCACAGCATGACATACACTGTAAAGCCCAGTAGGTCGTACTGCATGGCATACACTGTACAGCCCAGAAGGGCTACATACCAGTCTTACTTCATGGCAAACGCTGTACAGCCCAGTTGGGCTACAAACTAGTCTCACTGCATGGCATACACTGTACAGCCCAGTAGGGCTACAAACCAGTCTTACTACATGGCATACTCTGTACAGCCCAGTAGGGCTACATACCAGTCTTACTTCATGGCAAACGCTGTACAGCCCAGTTGGGCTACAAACTAGTCTTACTGCATGGCATACACTGTACTGCCCAGTAGAGCTACAAACCAGTCTTACTGCATTGCATACAGTGTACAGCCCAGTCGGGCGTCAAACCAGTCTTACTGCATGGCATATACTGTACTGTCCAGTAGAGCTACAAACCAGTCTTACTGCATGGCATACACTGTACAGCCCAGTAGGGCTACAAATCAGTTTTACTGCTTGGCATACACTGTACAGCCCAGTTGGGCTACAAACCTGTCTTACTGCATGGCATACACTGTACAGCCCAGTAGGGCTACATACCAGGCTTACTGCATGGAATACACTGTACAGCCCAGTAGGGCTACAAACTAGTCTTACTGCATGGTATACACTGTACAGCCCAGTAGGACTACAAACCAGTCTTACTGCATGACATACGCTGTACAGCCCAGTTGGGCTACATACCATTCTTACTGCATGGCATACACTGTACTGCCCAGTAGAGCTACAAACCAGTCTTACTGCTTGGCATACACTGTACAGCCCAGTTGGGCTACAAACCTGTCTTACTGCATGGCATACACTGTACAGCTCAGTAGGGCTACATACCAGCTTACTGCATGGCATACACTGTACAGCCCAGTAGGGCTACAAATCAGTTTTACTGCTTGGCATACACTGTACAGCCCAGTTGGGCTACAAACCTGTCATACTGCATGGCATACACTGTACAGCCCAGTAGAGCTACAAACCAGTCTTACTGCGTGGCATACACTGTATAGCCCAGTTGGGCTACAAACCAGTCTTACTGCATGGCATACACTGTACAGCCCATTAGGACTACAAACCATTCTTACTGCATGGCATACTCTGTACAGCTCAGTTGGGCTACAAACCATTCTTACTGTATGGCATACTCTGTACAGCCCATTAGGACTACAAACCAGTCTTACTGCATGGCATACTCTGTACAGCCCAGTAAGACTACAAACCAGTTTTACTGCATGGCATACACTGTACGGCCCAGTAAAACTACAAACCAGTCTTACTGCATGGCATACACTGTACAGCTCATATGGGCTACAAACCAGTCTTACTGTATGGCATACTCTGTACAGCCCAGTAGGACTACAAACCAGTCTTAATGCATGGCATACTCTGTACAGCCCAGTAGGACTACAAACCAGTCTTACTGCGTGGCATACTCTGTACAGCCCAGTGGGCTACAAACTAGTCGTACTGCATGGCATACACTGTACAGCCCAGTAGGACTACAAACCAGTTTTACTGCATGGTATACACTGTACAGCCCAGTATGGCTACAAAACAGTCTTATTGCATGGCATACTCAGTACAGCCCAGTTCGGCTACAAACTAGTCTTACTGCATGGCATACTCTGTACAGCCCAGTAGAGCTAAAAACCAGTCTCACTGCATGGCATACACTGTACAGCCCAGTAGAGCTACAAATCAGTCTTACTGCATGGTATACACTGTACTGCCCAGTAGAGCTACAAACCAGTCTAACTGCATGGCATACACTGTACAGCCCAGTAGGGCTACAAACCAGTCTTACTGCATGGAATACACTGTACAGCCCAGTTGGGCTACACACCAGTCTTACTGCATGGCATACTCTGTACAGCCCAGTAGGACTACAAACCAGTTTTACTGCATGGCATACTCTGTACAGCCCAGTAGGACTACAAACCAGTCTTACTGCATGGCATACTCTGTACAGCCCAGTAGTAATACAAACCAGTCTTACTGCATGGCATACTCTGTACAGCCCAGTAGGACTACAAACCAGTTTTACTGCATGGCATACTCTGTACAGCCCAGTAGGACTACAAACCAGTTTTACTGCATGGCATACTCTGTACAGCCCAGTAGTACTACAAACCAGTTTTACTGCATGGCATACTCTGTACAGCCCAGTAGGACTACAAACCAGTCTACTGCATGGCATACACTGTACTGCCCAGTAGAGCTACAAACCAGTCTTACTGCATGGCATACACTGTACAGCCCAGTAGGGCTACATACCAGTCTTACTGCATGGCATACACTGTACTGCCCAGTAGAGCTACAAACTAGTCTCACTGCATGGCATACACTGTACAGCCCAGTAGGGCTACAAACTAGTCTTACTGCATGGCATACACTGTACAGCCCAGTAGGACTACAAACCAGTCTTACTGCATGGCATACACTGTACAGCCCAGTAGGGCTACATACCAGTCTTACTGCATGGCATACACTGTACTGCCCAGTAGAGCTACAAACCAGTCTTACTGCATTGCATACATTGTACAGCCCAGTCGGGCGTCAAACCAGTCTTACTGCATGGCATACACTGTACAGCCCAGTAGAGCTACAAACCAGTCTTACTGCATGACATACGCTGTACAGCCCAGTAGGACTACAAACCAGTCTTACTGCATGGTATACACTGTACAGCCCAGTAGAGCTACAAACCAGTCTTACTGCATGGCATACACTGTACAGCCCAGTAGGGCTACATACCAGTCTTACTTCATGGCAAACGCTGTACAGCCCAGTTGGGCTACAAACTAGTCTTACTGCTTGGTATACACTGTACAGCCCAGTTGGGCTACAAACTGGCCTTACCTAACTGTTCGACATATTTGGTACATCCAAGTTGGGCTATAAACCATTCTTACTGCATGGGATACTCTGTACAGCCCAGTAGGGCTTACAAACCAGTCTTACTGCATTGCATACATTGTATAACCCCGTAGGACTACAAACCAGTCTTACTGCATGGCATACACTGTACAGCCCAGTAGGGCTACATACCAGTCTTACTGCATGGCATACACTGTACAGCCCAGCAGGGCTACATACCAGTCTCACTGCATGGCATACACTGTACAGCCCAGTAGGACTAAACCAGTTTTACTGCATGGCATACACTGTACAGCCCAGTAGGGCTACAAACCAGTCTTACTGCATGGCATGCTCTGTACAGCCCAGTAGGGCTACATACCAGTCATTACTTCATGGCAAACGCTGTACAGCCCAGTTAGGCTACAAACTAGTCTCACTGCATGGCATACACTGTACAGCCCAGTAGGGCTACAAACCAGTCTTACTGCATGGCATACACTGTACAGCCCAGTAGGACTACAAAACAGTCTTACTGCATGGCATACAATGTACAGCCCAGTTGGGCTACAAACTAGTCTTACTTCATGGCATACTCTGTACAGCCCAGTTGGGCTACAAACTAGTCTCACTGCATGGCATACACTGTACAGCCAGTAGAGCTACAAACCAGTCTTACTGCATGGCATACACTGTACTGCCCAGTAGAGCTACAAACCAGTCTTACTGCATTGCATACACTGTACAGCCCAGTAGAGCTACAAATCAGTTTTACTGCTTGGCATACACTGTACAGCCCAGTAGGGCTACAAATCAGTTTTACTGCTTGGCATACACTGTACAGCCCAGTTGGGCTACAAACCTGTCTTACTGCATGGGATACACTGTACAGCCCAGTAGGACTACATACCAGGCTTACTGCATGGAATACACTGTACAGCCCAGTAGGGCTACAAACTAGTCTTACTGCATGGTATACACTGTACAGCCCAGTAGGACTACAAACCAGTTTTACTGCATGACATACGCTGTACAGCCCAGTTGGGCTACATACCAATCTTACTTCATGGCATACGCTGTACATTCCAGTTGGGATACAAACTAGTCTTACTACATGACATACACTGTACAGCCCACTAGGACTACAAACCAGTCTCACAGCATGACATACACTGTAGAGCCCAGTAGGTCGTACTGCATGGCATACACTGTACAGCCCAGAAGGGCTATATACCAGTCTTACTTCATGGCAAACGCTGTACAGCCCAGTTGGGCTACAAACTAGTCTCACTGCATGGCATACACTGTACAGCCCAGTAGGGCTACAAACCAGTCTTACTGCATGGCATACTCTGTACAGCCCAGTAGGGCTACATACCAGTCTTACTTCATGGCAAACGCTGTACAGCCCAGTTGGGCTACAAACTAGTCTCACTGCATGGCATACACTGTACAGTCAAGTGGGGCTACAAACCAGTCTTACTGCGTGGCATACACTGTATAGCCCAGTTGGGCTACATACCAATATTACTGCAGGGCATACACTGTACAGTCAGTTGGGCTACAAACTAGTCTTACTGCATGGCATACTCTGTACAGCCCAGTATGGCTACAAACTAGTCTTACTGCATGGCATACTCTGTACAGCCCAGTATGGCTAAAAACCAGTCTTACTGCATGGCATACACTGTACAGCCCAGTAGAGCTACAAACCAGTCTTACTGTCGGCATACACTGTACTGCCCAGTAGAGCTACAAACCAGTCTTACTGCATGGTATACACTGTACAGCCCAGTAGGACTACAAACCAGTCTTACTGCATGACATACGCTGTACAGCCCAGTTGGGCTACATACCAATCTTACTGCATGGCATACACTGTACTGCCCAGTAGAGCTACAAACCAGTCTTACTGCATGGCATATACTGTACTGTCCAGTAGAGCTACAAACCAGTCTTACTGCATGGCATACACTGTACAGCCCAGTAGGGCTACAAATCAGTTTTACTGCTTGGCATACACTGTACAGCCCAGTTGGGCTACAAACCTGTCTTACTGCATGGCATACACTGTACAGCCCAGTAGGGCTACATACCAGGCTTACTGCATGGAATACACTGTACAGCCCAGAAGGGCTACAAATCAGTTTTACTGCTTGGCATACACTGTACCGCCCAGTTGGGCTACAAACCTGCCTTACTGCATGGCATACACTGTACAGCCCAGTAGGGCTACATACCAGGCTTACTGCATGGAATACACTGTACAGCCCAGTAGGGCTACAAACTAGTCTTACTGCATGGTATACACTGTACAGCCAAGTAGGACTACAAACCAGTCTTACTGCATGACATGCGCTGTACAGCCCAGTTGGGCTACATACCAATCTTACTGCATGGCATACACTGTACTGCCCAGTAGAGCTACAAACCAGTCTTACTGCATTGCATACATTGTACAGCCCAGTAGGGCTACAAATCAGTTTTACTGCTTGGCATAAACTGTACAGCCCAGTTGGGCTACAAACCTATCTTACTGCATGGCATACACTGTACAGCCCAGTAGGGCTACATACCAGGCTTACTGCATGGAATACACTGTACAGCCCAGTATGGCTACAAACTAGTCTTACTGCATGGTATACACTGTACAGCCCAGTAGGACTACAAACCAGTCTTACTGCATGACATACGCTGTACAGCCCAGTTGGGCTACATACCAATCTTACTTCATGGCATACGCTGTACATTCCAGTTGGGATACAAACTAGTCTTACTACATGACATACACTGTACAGCCCACTAGGACTACAAACCAGTCTCACAGCATGACATACACTGTAGAGCCCAGTAGGTCGTACTGCATGGCATACACTGTACAGCCCAGAAGGGCTATATACCAGTCTTACTTCATGGCAAACGCTGTACAGCCCAGTTGGGCTACAAACTAGTCTCACTGCATGGCATACACTGTACAGCCCAGTAGGGCTACAAACCAGTCTTACTGCATGGCATACACTGTACAGCCCAGTAGGGCTACATACCAGGCTTACTGCATGGAATACACTTTACAGGCCAGTAGGACTACAAACCAATCTTACTGCATGGCATACACTTTACAGCCCAGTTGGGATACATACCAGTCTTACTTCATGGCATACACTGTACAGCCCAGTTGGTCTACAAACCAGTCATACTGCATGGCATACACTGTACAGCCAAGTAGGGCTACAAACCAGTCTTACTGCGTGGCATACACTGTATAGCCCAGTTGGGCTACATACCAGTCTTACTGCAGGGCATACACTGTACAGTCAGTTGGGCTACAAACTAGTCTTACTGCATGGCATACTCTGTACAGCCCAGTATGACTACAAACTAGTCTTACTGCATGGCATACTCTGTACAGCCCAGTATGTCTAAAAACCAGTCTTACTGCATGGCATACACTGTACAGCCCAGTAGAGCTACAAACCAGTCTTACTGCATGGCATACACTGTACTGCCCAGTAGAGCTACAAACCAGTCTTACTGCATGGTATACACTGTACAGCCCAGTAGGGCTACACACCAGTCTTACTGCATGGCATACTCTGTACAGCCCAGTTGGGCTACACACCAGTCTTACCTCATGGCATACACTGTACAGCCCAGTTGGGCTACAAACTAGTCGTACTGCATGGCATACACTGTACAGCCCAGTAGGACTACAAACCAGTTTTACTGCATGGCATACACTGTACAGCCCAGTATGGCTACAAAACAGTCTTATTGCATGGCATACTCAGTACAGCCCAGTTCGGCTACAAACTAGTCTTACTGCATGGCATACTCTGTACAGCCCAGTAGGGCTAAAAACCAGTCTCACTGCATGGCATACACTGTACAGCCCAGTAGAGCTACAAATCAGTCTTACTGCATGGTATACACTGTACTGCCCAGTAGAGCTACAAACCAGTCTAACTGCATGGCATACACTGTACAGCCCAGTAGGGCTACAAACCAGTCTTACTGCATGGAATACACTGTACAGCCCAGTTGGGCTACACACCAGTCTTACTGCATGGCATACTCTGTACAGCCCAGTTGTGCGACACACCAGTCCTACCTCATGGCATACACTGTACAGCCCAGTTGGACTACACACCAGTCTTACTGCATGGTATACACTGTACAGCCCAGTAGTACTACAAACCTGTCATACTGCTTGGCATACACTGTACAGCCTAGTAGGACTACATACCAGTCTTACTGCATGGCATACACTTGTACAGCCCCGTAGTACTACAAACCAGTCTTACTGCATGGCATACTCTGTACAGCCCAGTAGACTACAAACCAGTTTTACTGCATGGGCATACTCTGTACAGCCCAGTAGGACTACAAACCAGTCTTACTGCATGGCATACTCTGTACAGCGCAGTAGGACTACAAACCAGTCTTACTGCATGGCATACACTGTACAGCCCAGTAGGGCTACAAACCAGTCTTACTGCATGGCATACTCTGTACAGCCCAGTAGGACTACAAACCAGTCTTACTGCATGGCATACTCTGTACAGCCCAGTAGGACTACAAACCAGTCTTACTGCGTGGCATACTCTGTTCAGCCCAGTAGGACTACAAACCAGTTTTACTGCATGTCATACACTGTACAGCGCAGTAGAACTACAAACCAGTCTTACTGCATGACATACGCTGTACAGCCCAGTTGGGCTACAAACCAGTCTTACTGCATTGCATACATTGTACAGCCCAGTCGGGCGTCAAACCAGTCTTACTGCATGGCATACACTGTACTGTCCAGTAGAGCTACAAACCAGTCTTACTGCATGGCATACACTGTACAGCCCAGTAGGGCTACAAATCAGTTTTACTGCTTGGCATACACTGTACAGCCCAGTTGGGCTACAAACCTGTCATACTGCATGGCATACACTGTACAGCCAAGTAGGGCTACAAACCAGTCTTACTGCGTGGCATACACTGTACAGCCAAGTAGGGCTACAAACCAATATTACTGCAGGGCATACACTGCACAGTCAGTTGGGCTACAAACCAGTCTTACTGCATGGCATACTCTGTACAGCCCAGTATGGCTACAAACTAGTCTTACTGCATGGCATACTCTGTACAGCCCAGTATGGCTAAAAACCAGTCTTACTGCATGGCATACACTGTACAGCCCAGTAGAGCTACAAACCAGTCTTACTGCATGGCATACACTGTACTGCCCAGTAGAGCTACAAACCAGTCTTACTGCATGGTATACACTGTACAGCCCAGTAGGGCTACACACCAGTCTTACTGCATGGCATACTCTGTACAGCCCAGTTGGGCTACACACCAGTCTTACCTCATGGCATACACTGTACAGCCCAGTTGGGCTACAAACTAGTCTTACTGCATGGCATAATCTGTACAGCCCAGTAGGGCTAAAAACCAGTCTCACTGCATGGCATACACTGTACAGCCCAGTAGAGCTACAAATCAGTCTTACTGCATGGTATACACTGTACTGCCCAGTAGAGCTACAAACCAGTCTAACTGCATAGCATACACTGTACAGCCCAGTAGGGCTACAAACCAGTCTTTCTGCATGGAATACACTGTACAGCCCAGTTGGGCTACACACCAGTCTTACTGCATGGCATACTCTGTACAGCCCAGTTGTGCGACACACCAGTCCTACCTCATGGCATACACTGTACAGCCCAGTTGGGCTACACACCAGTCTTACTGCATGGCATACACTGTACAGCCCAGTTGGGCTACAAACTAGTCGTACTGCATGGTATACACTGTACAGCCCAGTTGGGCTACAAAATGGCCTTACCTAACTGTTCGACATATTTGGTACATCCAAGTTGGGCTATAAACCATTCTTACAGCATGAGATATTCTGTACTGCCCAGTAGTGCTTACAAACCAGTCTTACTGCATTGCATACATTGTACAGCCCAGTAGAGCGTCAAACCAGTCTTACTGCATTGCATACATTGTATAGCCCCGTAGGGCTACAAACCAGTCTTACTGCATGGCATACAATGTACAGCCCAGTTGGGCTACAAACTAGTCTTACTGCATGGCATACTCTGTACAGCCCAGTTGGGCTACAAACTAGTCTTACTGCTTGGTATACACTGTACAGCCCAGTTGGGCTACAAACTGGCCTTACCTAACTGTTCGACATATTTGGTACATCCAAGTTGGGCTATAAACCATTCTTACTGCATGGGATACTCTGTACAGCCCAGTAGGGCTTACAAACCAGTCTTACTGCATTGCATACATTGTATAACCCCGTAGGACTACAATTCAGTCTTACTGCATGGCATACACTGTACAGCCCAGTAGGGCTACATACCAGTCTTACTGCATGGCATACACTGTACAGCCTAGTAGGACTACAAAACAGTCTTACTGCATGGCATACACTGTACAGCCTAGCAGGGCTACATACCAGTCTCACTGCATGGCATACACTGTACAGCCCAGTAGGACTAAACCAGTTTTACTGCATGGCATACACTGTACAGCCCAGTAGGTCTATATACCAGTCATTACTTCATGGCAAACGCTGTACAGCCCAGTTGGGCTACAAACTAGTCTCACTGCATGGCATACACTGTACAGCCCAGTAGGGCTACAAACCAGTCTTACTGCATGGCATACACTGTACAGGCCAGTAGGACTACAAAACAGTCTTACTGCATGGCATACAATGTACAGCCCAGTTGGGCTACAAACTAGTCTTACTGCATGGCATACTCTGTACAGCCCAGTTGGGCTACAAACTAGTCTTACTGCATGGTATACACTGTACAGCCCAGTTGGGCTACAAACCTGTCTTACTGCATGGCATACACTGTACAGCCCAGTAGGGCTACATACCAGGCTTACTGCATGGAATACACTGTACAGCCCAGTAGGGCTACAAACTAGTCTTACTGCATGGTATACACTGTACAGCCCAGTAGGACTACAAACCAGTCTTACTGCATGACATACGCTGTACAGCCCAGTTGGGCTACATACCAATCTTACTTCATGGCATACGCTGTACATTCCAGTTGGGATACAAACTAGTCTTACTACATGACATACACTGTACAGCCCACTAGGACTACAAACCAGTCTCACAGCATGACATACACTGTAAAGCCCAGTAGGTCGTACTGCATAGCATACACTGTACAGCCCAGAAGGGCTACATACCTGTCTTACTTCATGGCAAACGCTGTACAGCCCAGTCGGGCTACAAACTAGTCTCACTGCATGGCATACACTGTACAGCCCAGTAGGGCTACAAACCAGTCTTACTGCATGGCATACTCTGTACAGCCCAGTAGGGCTACATACCAGTCTTACTGCTTGGCATACACTGTACAGCCCAGTTGGGCTACAAACTAGTCTTACTGCATGGCATACTCTGTACAGCCCAGTTGGGCTACAAACTAGTCTTACTGCATGGTATACACTGTACAGCCCAGTAGGGCTACAAATCAGTTTTACTGCTTGGCATACACTGTACAGCCCAGTTGGGCTACAAACCTGTCTTACTGCATGGCATACACTGTACTGCCCAGTAGAGCTACAAACCAGTCTTACTGCATGGAATACACTGTACAGCCCAGTAGGGCTACAAACCAGTCTTACTGCATGGTATACACTGTACAGCCCAGTAGGGCTACAAATCAGTTTTACTGCTTGGCATACACTGTACAGCCCAGTTGGGCTACAAACCTGTCTTACTGCATGGCATACACTGTACTGCCCAGTAGAGCTACATACCAGCTTACTGCATGGATACACTGTACAGCCCAGTAGGGCTACAAACTAGTCTTACTGCATGGTATACACTGTACAGCCCAGTTGGGCTACAAACCAGTCTACTGCATGGCATACGCTGTACAGCCCAGTTGGGCTACATACCAGTCTTACTTCATGGCATACGCTGTACATTCCAGTTGGGATACAAACTAGTCTTACTACATGACATACACTGTACAGCCCACTAGGACTACAAACCAGTCTTACAGCATGACATACGCTGTACAGCCCAGTAGGTCGTACTGCATGGCATACACTGTACAGCCCAGTAGGACTACAAACCAGTCTTACTGCATGGCATACACTGTACAGCCCAGTAGGTCGTACTGCATGGCATACACTGTACAGCCCAGTAGGACTACAAACCAGTTTTACTGCATGGCATACACTGTACAGCCCACTAGGACTACAAACCAGTCTTACTGCATGGCATACACTGTACAGCCCAGTAGGTCGTACTGCATGGCATACACTGTACAGCCCAGTAGGACTACAAACCAGTTTTACTGCATGGCATACACTGTACAGCCCAGTATGGCTACAAAACAGTCTTACTGCATGGCATACTCAGTACAGCCCAGTTCGGCTACAAACTAGTCTTACTGCATGGCATACTCTGTACAGCCCAGTAGGGCTAAAAACCAGTCTCACTGCATGGCATACACTGTACAGCCCAGTAGAGCTACAAATCAGTCTTACTGCATGGTATACACTGTACTGCCCAGTAGAGCTACAAACCAGTCTAACTGCATGGCATACACTGTACAGCCTAGTTGGGCTACACACCAGTCTTACTGCATGGCATACTCTGTACAGCCCAGTTGTGCGACACACCAGTCCTACCTCATGGCATACACTGTACAGCCCAGTTGGGCTACACACCAGTCTTACTGCATGGCATACACTGTACAGCCCAGTTGGGCTACAAACTAGTCGTACTGCATGGTATACACTGTACAGCCCAGTTGGGCTACAAAATGGCCTTAGCTAACTGTTCGACATATTTGGTACATCGAAGTTGGGCTATAAACCATTCTTACAGCATGGGATATTCTGTACTGCCCAGTAGTGCTTACAAACCAGTCTTACTGCATTGCATACATTGTACAGCCCAGTAGGGCGTCAAACCAGTCTTACTGCATTGCATACATTGTATAGCCCCGTAGGGCTACAAACCAGTCTTACTGCATGGCATACAATGTACAGCCCAGTTGGGCTACAAACTAGTCTTACTGCTTGGTATACACTGTACAGCCCAGTTGGGCTACAAACTGGCCTTACCTAACTGTTCGACATATTTGGTACATTCAAGTTGGGCTATAAACCATTCTTACTGCATGGGATACTCTGTACAGCCCAGTAGGGCTTACAAACCAGTCTTACTGCATTGCATACATTGTATAACCCCGTAGGACTACAAACCAGTCTTACTGCATGGCATACACTGTACAGCCCAGTAGGGCTACATACCAGTCTTACTGCATGGCATACACTGTACAGCCTAGTAGGACTACAAAACAGTCTTACTGCATGGCATACACTGTACAGCCCAGCAGGGCTACATACCAGTCTCACTGCATGGCATACACTGTACAGCCCAGTAGGACTAAACCAGTTTTACTGCATGGCATACACTGTACAGCCCAGTAGGGCTACAAACCAGTCTTACTGCATGGCATGCGCTGTACAGCCCAGTAGGGCTACATACCAGTCATTACTTCATGGCAAACGCTGTACAGCCCAGTTGGGCTACAAACTAGTCTCACTGCATGGCATACACTGTACAGCCCAGTAGGGCTACAAACCAGTCTTACTGCATGGCATACACTGTACAGCCCAGTAGGACTACAAAACAGTCTTACTGCATGGCATACAATGTACAGCCCAGTTGGGCTACAAACTAGTCTTACTGCATGGCATACTCTGTACAGCCCAGTTGGGCTACAAACTAGTCTTACTGCATGGCATACACTGTACAGCCCAGTAGGGCTACAAACCAGTCTTACTGCATGGCATACACTGTACAGCCCAGTAGGACTACAAAACAGTCTTACTGCATGGCATACAATGTACAGCCCAGTTGGGCTACAAACTAGTCTTACTGCATGGCATACTCTGTACAGCCCAGTTGGGCTACAAACTAGTCTTACTGTATGGTATACACTGTACAGCCCAGTATGGCTACAAATCAGTTTTACTGCTTGGCATACACTGTACAGCCCAGTTGGGCTACAAACCTGTCTTACTGCATGGCATACACTGTACAGCCCAGTAGGGCTACATACCAGGCTTACTGCATGGAATACACTGTACAGCCCAGTAGGGCTACAAACTAGTCTTACTGCATGGTATACACTGTACAGCCCAGTAGGACTACAAACCAGTCTTACTGCATGACATACCCTGTACAGCCCAGTTGGGCTACATACCAATCTTACTTCATGGCATACGCTGTACATTCCAGTTGGGATACAAACTAGTCATACTACATGACATACACTGTACAGCCCACTAGGACTACAAACCAGTCTCACAGCATGACATACACTGTAAAGCCCAGTAGGTCGTACTGCATGGCATACACTGTACAGCCCACTAGGACTACAAACCAGTCTCACAGCATGACATACACTGTAAAGCCCAGTAGGTCGTACTGCATGGCATACATTGTACAGCCCAGAAGGGCTACATACCAGTCTTACTTCATGGCAAACGCTGTACAGCCCAGTTGGGCTACAAACTAGTTTCACTGCATGGCATACACTGTACAGCTCAGTAGGGCTACAAACCAGTCTTACTGCATGGCATACTCTGTACAGCCCAGTAGGGCTACATACCAGTCTTACTTCATGGCAAACGCTGTACAGCCCAGTTGGGCTACAAACTAGTCTTACTGCTTGGTATACACTGTACAGCCCAGTTGGGCTACAAACTGGCCTTACCTAACTGTTCGACATATTTGGTACATCCAAGTTGGGCTATAAACCATTCTTACTGCATGGGATACTCTGTACAGCCCAGTAGGGCTTACAAACCAGTCTTACTGCATTGCATACATTGTATAACCCCGTAGGACTACAAACCAGTCTTACTGCATGGCATACACTGTACAGCCCAGTAGGGCTACATACCAGTCTTACTGCATGGCATACACTGTACAGCCTAGTAGGACTACAAAACAGTCTTACTGCATGGCATACACTGTACAGCCCAGCAGGGCTACATACCAGTCTCGCTGCATGACATACACTGTACAGCCCAGTAGGACTAAACCAGTTTTACTGCATGGCATACACTGTACAGCCCAGTAGGGCTACAAACCAGTCTTACTGCATGGCATGCTCTGTACAGCCCAGTAGGGCTACATACCAGTCATTACTTCATGGCAAACGCTGTACAGCCCAGTTGGGCTACAAACTAGTCTCACTGCATGGCATACACTGTACAGCCCAGTAGGGCTACAAACCAGTCTTACTGCATGGCATACACGGTACAGCCCAATAGGACTACAAAACAGTCTTACTGCATGGCATACAATGTACAGCCCAGTTGGGCTACAAACTAGTCTTACTGCATGGCATACTCTGTACAGCCCAGTTGGGCTACAAACTAGTCTTACTGCATGGTATACACTGTACAGCCCAGTAGGGCTACAAATCAGTTTTACTGCTTGGCATACACTGTACAGCCCAGTTGGGCTACAAACCTGTCTTACTGCATGGCATACACTGTACAGCCCAGTAGGGCTACATACCATGCTTACTGCATGGAATACACTGTACAGCCCAGTATGGCTACAAACTAGTCTTACTGCATGGTATACACTGTACAGCCCAGTAGACTTACAAACCAGTCTTACTGCATGACATACACTGTA
Source organism: Saccoglossus kowalevskii (assembly GCF_000003605.2). Classification (NCBI taxonomy): domain Eukaryota; kingdom Metazoa; phylum Hemichordata; class Enteropneusta; family Harrimaniidae; genus Saccoglossus; species Saccoglossus kowalevskii. Next base: position 62,212 of record NW_003117245.1, read on the forward strand.
CAAGCCCCGTTGGGCTACATACCAATCTTTACTTCATGACATACGCTGTACATTCCAGTTGGGGATACAAACTATTCTTACTACATTGAACATACACTGTACAGCCCACTAGGACTACAAACCCAGTCTCACAGCATGACATACACTGTAAAGCCCAGTAGGTCGTACTGCATGGCATACACTGTACAGCCCAGAAGGGCTACATACCAGTCTTACTTCATGGCAAACGCTGTACAGCCCAGTTGGGCTACAAACTAGTCTCACTGCATGGCATACACTGTACAGCCCAGTAGGGCTACAAACCAGTCTTACTGCATGGCATACACTGTACTGCCCAGTAGAGCTACAAACCAGTCTTACTGCATTGCATACACTGTACAGCCCAGTTGGGCTACAAACCTGTCTTACTGCATGGCATACACTGTACAGCCCAGTAGGTCTACATACCAGGCTTACTGCATGTAATACACTGTACAGCCCAGTAGGGCTACAAACTAGTCTTACTGCATGGTATACACTGTACAGCCCAGTAGGACTACAAACCAGTCTTACTGCATGACATACGCTGTACAGCCCAGTTGGGCTACATACCAATCTTACTTCATGGCATACGCTGTACATTCCAGTTGGGATACAAACTAGTCTTACTACATGACATACACTGTACTGCCCAGTAGAGCTACAAACCAGTCTTACTGCTTGGCATACACTGTACAGCCCAGTTGGGCTACAAACCTGTCTTACTGCATGGCATACACTGTACAGCCCAGTAGGGCTACATACCAGGCTTACTGCATGGAATACACTGTACAGCCCAGTAGGGCTACAAATCAGTTTTACTGCTTGGCATACACTGTACAGCCCAGTTGGGCTACAAACCTGTCTTACTGCATGGCATACACTGTACAGCCCAGTAGGGCAACATACCAGGCTTACTGCATGGAATACACTGTACAGCCCAGTAGGGCTACAAACTAGTCTTACTGCATGGTATACACTGTACAGCCAAGTAGGACTACAAACCAGTCTTACTGCATGACATACGCTGTACAGCCCAGTTGGGCTACATACCAATCTTACTGCATGGCATACACTGTACTGCCCAGTAGAGCTACAAACCAGTCTTACTGCATTGCATACATTGTACAGCCCAGTCGGGCGTCAAACCAGTCTTACTGCATGGCATACACTGTACTGTCCAGTAGAGCTACAAACCAGTCTTACTGCATGGCATACACTGTACAGCCCAGTAGGGCTACAAACCGGTCTTACTGCATGGCATACACTGTACAGCCCAGTAGGGCTACAAACCGGTCTTACTGCATGGCATACACTGTACTGCCCAGTAGAGCTACAAACCAGTCTTACTGCTTGGCATACACTGTACAGCCCAGTTGAGCTACAAACCGGTCTTACTGCATGGCATACACTGTACAGCCCAGTTGGGCTACAAACCAGTCTTACTGCATGGCATACACTGTACAGCCCAGTAGGGCTACATACCAGGCTTACTGCATGGAATACACTGTACAGCCCAGTAGGGCTACAAACTAGTCTTACTGCATGGTATACACTGTACAGCCAAGTAGGACTACAAACCAGTCTTACTGCATGACATACGCTGTACAGCCCAGTTGGGCTACATACCAATCTTACTGCATGGCATACACTGTACTGCCCAGTAGAGCTACAAACCAGTCTTACTGCATTGCATACATTGTACAGCCCAGTCGGGCGTCAAACCAGTCTTACTGCATGGCATACACTGTACTGTCCAGTAGAGCTACAAACCAGTCTTACTGCATGGCATACACTGTACAGCCCAGTAGGGCTACAAACCAGTTTTACTGCTTGGCATACACTGTACAGCCCAGTTGGGCTACAAACCTGTCTTACTGCATGGCATACACTGTACAGCCCAGTAGGGCTACATACCAGGCTTACTGCATGGAATACACTGTACAGCCCAGTAGGGCTACAAATCAGTTTTACTGCTTGGCATACACTGTACAGCCCAGTTGGGCTACAAACCTGCCTTACTGCATGGCATACACTGTACAGCCCAGTAGGGCTACATACCAGGCTTACTGCATGGAATACACTGTACAGCCCAGTAGGGCTACAAACTAGTCTTACTGCATGGTATACACTGTACAGCCAAGTAGGACTACAAACCAGTCTTACTGCATGACATGCGCTGTACAGCCCAGTTGGGCTACATACCAATCTTACTGCATGGCATACACTGTACTGCCCAGTAGAGCTACAAACCAGTCTTACTGCATTGCATACATTGTACAGCCCAGTCGGGCGTCAAACCAGTCTTACTGCATGGCATACACTGTACTGTCCAGTAGAGCTACAAACCAGTCTTACTGCATGGCATACACTGTACAGCCCAGTAGGGCTACAAATCAGTTTTACTGCTTGGCATAACTGTACAGCCCAGTTGGGCTACAAACCTGTCTTACTGCATGGCATACACTGTACAGCCCAGTAGGGCTACATACCAGGCTTACTGCATGGAATACACTGTACAGCCCAGTAGGGCTACAAACTAGTCTTACTGCATGGTATACACTGTACAGCCCAGTAGGACTACAAACCAGTCTTACTGCATGACATACGCTGTACAGCCCAGTTGGGCTACATACCAATCTTACTGCGTGGCATACACTGTAAAGCCCAGTTGGGCTACATACCAATATTACTGCAGGGCATACACTGTACAGTCAGTTGGGCTACAAACTAGTCTTACTGCATGGCATACTCTGTACAGCCCAGTATGGCTACAAACTAGTCTTACTGCATGGCATACTCTGTACAGCCCAGTAGGTCGTACTGCATGGCATACACTGTACAGCCCAGAAGGGCTATATACCAGTCTTACTTCATGGCAAACGCTGTACAGCCCAGTTGGGCTACAAACTAGTCTCACTGCATGGCATACACTGTACAGCCCAGTAGGGCTACAAACCAGTCTTACTGCATGGCATACTCTGTACAGCCCAGTAGGGCTACATACCAGTCTTACTTCATGGCAAACGCTGTACAGCCCAGTTGGGCTACAAACTAGTCTCACTGCATGGCATACACTGTACAGCCAAGTAGGGCTACAAACCAGTCTTACTGCGTGGCATACACTGTAAAGCCCAGTTGGGCTACATACCAATATTACTGCAGGGCATACACTGTACAGTCAGTTGGGCTACAAACTAGTCTTACTGCATGGCATACTCTGTACAGCCCAGTATGGCTACAAACTAGTCTTACTGCATGGCATACTCTGTACAGCCCAGTATGGCTACAAACTAGTCTTACTGCATGGCATACTCTGTACAGCCCAGTATGGCTAAAAACCAGTCTTACTGCATGGCATACACTGTACAGCCCAGTAGAGCTACAAACCAGTCTTACTGCATGGCATACACTGTACTGCCCAGTAGAGCTACAAACCAGTCTTACTGCATGGTATACACTGTACAGCCCAGTAGGGTTACACACCAGTCTTACTGCATGGCATACTCTGTACAGCCCAGTTGGGCTACACACCAGTCTTACCTCATGGCATACACTGTACAGCCCAGTTGGGCTACAAACTAGTCGTACTGCATGGCATACACTGTACAGCCCAGTAGAACTACAAACCAGTTTTACTGCATGGCATACACTGTACAGCCCAGTATGGCTACAAAACAGTCTTATTGCATGGCATACTCAGTACAGCCCAGTTCGGCTACAAACTAGTCTTACTGCATGGCATAATCTGTACAGCCCAGTAGGGCTAAAAACCAGTCTCACTGCATGGCATACACTGTACAGCCCAGTAGAGCTACAAATCAGTCTTACTGCATGGTATACACTGTACTGCCCAGTAGAGCTACAAACCAGTCTAACTGCATGGCATACACTGTACAGCCCAGTAGGGCTACAAATCAGTCTTACTGCATGGCATACACTGTACAGCCCAGTAGGACTACAAACCAGTCTTACTGCATGGAATACACTGTACAGCCCAGTTGGGCTACACACCAGTCTTACTGCATGGCATACTCTGTACATCCCAGTTGTGCGACACACCAGTCCTACCTCATGGCATACACTGTACAGCCCAGTTGGGCTACACACCAGTCTTACTGCATGGCATACACTGTACAGCCCAGTTGGGCTACAAACTGGCCTTACCTAACTGTTCGACATATTTGGTACATCCAAGTTGGGCTATAAACCATTCTTACTGCATGGGATACTCTGTACAGCCCAGTAGGGCTTACAAACCAGTCTTACTGCATTGCATACATTGTATAACCCCGTAGGACTACAAACCAGTCTTACTGCATGGCATACACTGTACAGCCCAGTAGGGCTACATACCAGTCTTACTGCATGGCATACACTGTACAGCCTAGTAGAACTACAAAACAGTCTTACTGCATGGCATACACTGTACAGCCCAGCAGGGCTACATACCAGTCTCACTGCATGGCATACACTGTACAGCCCAGTAGGACTAAACCAGTTTTACTGCATGGCATACACTGTACAGCCCAGTAGGGCTACAAACCAGTCTTACTGCATGGCATGCTCTGTACAGCCCAGTAGGGCTACATACCAGTCATTACTTCATGGCAAACGCTGTACAGCCCAGTTGGGCTACAAACTAGTCTCACTGCATGGCATACACTGTACAGCCCAGTAGGGCTACAAACCAGTCTTACTGCATGGCATACACTGTACAGCCCAGTAGGACTACAAAACAGTCTTACTGCATGGCATACAATGTACAGCCCAGTTGGGCTACAAACTAGTCTTACTGCATGGCATACTCTGTACAGCCCAGTTGGGCTACAAACTAGTCTTACTGCATGGTATACACTGTACAGCCCAGTAGGGCTACAAATCAGTTTTACTGCTTGGCATACACTGTACAGCCCAGTTGGGCTACAAACCTGTCTTACTGCATGGCATACACTGTACAGCCCAGTAGGGCTACATACCAGGCTTACTGCATGGAATACACTGTACAGCCCAGTAGGGCTACAAACTAGTCTTACTGCATGGTATACACTGTACAGCCCAGTAGGACTACAAACCAGTCTTACTGCATGACATACGCTGTACAGCCCCGTTGGGCTACATACCAATCTTACTTCATGGCATACACTGTACATTCCAGTTGGGATACAAACTAGTCTTACTACATGACATACACTGTACAGCCCACTAGGACTACAAACCAGTCTCACAGCATGACATACACTGTACAGCCCAGTCGGGCGTCAAACCAGTCTTACTGCATGGCATACACTGTACTGTCCAGTAGAGCTAGAAACCAGTCTTACTGCATGGCATACACTGTACAGCCCAGTAGGGCTACAAATCAGTTTTACTGCTTGGCATACACTGTACAGCCCAGTTGGGCTACAAACCTGTCTTACTGCATGGCATACACTGTACAGCCCAGTAGGGCTACATACCAGGCTTACTGCATGGAATACACTGTACAGCCCAGTAGGGCTACAAACTAGTCTTACTGCATGGTATACACTGTACAGCCCAGTAGGACTACAAACCAGTCTTACTGCATGACATACGCTGTACAGCCCAGTTGGGCTACATACCAATCTTACTGCATGGCATACACTGTACTGCCCAGTAGAGCTACAAACCAGTCTTACTGCATTGCATACATTGTACAGCCCAGTCGGGCGTCAAACCAGTCTTACTGCATGGCATACACTGTACTGTCCAGTAGAGCTACAAACCAGTCTTACTGCATGGCATACACTGTACAGCCCAGTAGGGCTACAAATCAGTTTTACTGCTTGGCATACACTGTATAGCCCAGTTGGGCTACATACCAATATTACTGCTTGGCATACACTGTACAGCCCAGTTGGGCTACAAACCTGTCATACTGCATGGCATACACTGTACAGCCAAGTAGGGCTACATACCAGTCATTACTTCATGGCAAACGCTGTACAGCCCAGTTGGGCTACAAACTAGTCTCACTGCATGGCATACACTGTACAGCCCAGTAGGGCTACAAACCAGTCTTACTGCATGGCATACACTGTACAGCCCAGTAGGACTACAAAACAGTCTTACTGCATGGCATACAATGTACAGCCCAGTTGGGCTACAAACTAGTCTTACTGCATGGCATACTCTGTACAGCCCAGTTGGGCTACAAACTAGTCTTACTGTATGGTATACACTGTACAGCCCAGTATGGCTACAAATCAGTTTTACTGCTTGGCATACACTGTACAGCCCAGTTGGGCTACAAACCTGTCTTACTGCATGGCATACACTGTACAGCCCAGTAGGGCTACATACCAGGCTTACTGCATGGAATACACTGTACAGCCCAGTAGGGCTACAAACTAGTCTTACTGCATGGTATACACTGTACAGCCCAGTAGGACTACAAACCAGTCTTAGTGCATGGCATACTCTGTACAGCCCAGTAGGGCTACATACCAATCTTACTACATGACATACACTGTACAGCCCACTAGGACTACAAACCAGTCTCACAGCATGACATACACTGTAAAGCCCAGTAGGTCGTACTGCATGGCATACACTGTACAGCCCAGAAGGGCTACATACCAGTCTTACTTCATGGCAAACGCTGTACAGCCCAGTTGGGCTACAAACTAGTTTCACTGCATGGCATACACTGTACAGCTCAGTAGGGCTACAAACCAGTCTTACTGCATGGCATACTCTGTACAGCCCAGTAGGGCTACATACCAGTCTTACTTCATGGCAAACGCTGTACAGCCCAGTTGGGCTACAAACTAGTCTTACTGCTTGGTATACACTGTACAGCCCAGTTGGGCTACAAACTGGCCTTACCTAACTGTTCGACATATTTGGTACATCCAAGTTGGGCTATAAACCATTCTTACTGCATGGGATACTCTGTACAGCCCAGTAGGGCTTACAAACCAGTCTTACTGCATTGCATACATTGTATAACCCCGTAGGACTACAAACCAGTCTTACTGCATGGCATACACTGTACAGCCCAGTAGGGCTACATACCAGTCTTACTGCATGGCATACACTGTACAGCCTAGTAGGACTACAAAACAGTCTTACTGCATGGCATACACTGTACAGCCCAGCAGGGCTACATACCAGTCTCACTGCATGGCATACACTGTACAGCCCAGTAGGACTAAACCAGTTTTACTGCATGGCATACACTGTACAGCCCAGTAGGGCTACAAACCAGTCTTACTGCATGGCATGCTCTGTACAGCCCAGTAGGGCTACATACCAGTCATTACTTCATGGCAAACGCTGTACAGCCCAGTTGGGCTACAAACTAGTCTCACTGCATGGCATACACTGTACAGCCCAGTAGGGCTACAAACCAGTCTTACTGCATGGCATACACTGTACAGCCCAGTAGGACTACAAAACAGTCTTACTGCATGGCATACAATGTACAGCCCAGTTGGGCTACAAACTAGTCTTACTGCATGGCATACTCTGTACAGCCCAGTTGGGCTACAAACTAGTCTTACTGCATGGCATACACTGTACAGCCCAGTAGGGCTACAAACCAGTCTTACTGCATGGCATACACTGTACAGCCCAGTAGGACTACAAAACAGTCTTACTGCATGGCATACAATGTACAGCCCAGTTGGGCTACAAACTAGTCTTACTGCATGGCATACTCTGTACAGCCCAGTTGGGCTACAAACTAGTCTTACTGTATGGTATACACTGTACAGCCCAGTATGGCTACAAATCAGTTTTACTGCTTGGCATACACTGTACAGCTCAGTTGGGCTACAAACCTGTCTTACTGCATGGCATACACTGTACAGCCCAGTAGGGCTACATACCAGGCTTATTGCATGGAATACACTGTACAGCCCAGTAGGGCTACAAACTAGTCTTACTGCATGGTATACACTGTACAGCCCAGTAGGACTACAAACCAGTCTTACTGCATGACATACCCTGTACAGCCCAGTTGGGCTACATACCAATCTTACTTCATGGCATACGCTGTACATTCCAGTTGGGATACAAACTAGTCATACTACATGACATACACTGTACAGCCCACTAGGACTACAAACCAGTCTCACAGCATGACATACACTGTAAAGCCCAGTAGGTCGTACTGCATGGCATACACTGTACAGCCCAGAAGGGCTACATACCAGTCTTACTTCATGCCAAACGCTGTACAGCCCAGTTGGGCTACAAACTAGTTTCACTGCATGGCATACACTGTACAGCTCAGTAGGGCTACAAACCAGTCTTACTGCATGGCATACTCTGTACAGCCCAGTAGGGCTACATACCAGTCTTACTTCATGGCAAACGCTGTACAGCCCAGTTGGGCTACAAACTAGTCTTACTGCTTGGTATACACTGTACAGCCCAGTTGGGCTACAAACTGGCCTTACCTAACTGTTCGACATATTTGGTACATCCAAGTTGGGCTATAAACCATTCTTACTGCATGGGATACTCTGTACAGCCCAGTAGGGCTTACAAACCAGTCTTACTGCATTGCATACATTGTATAACCCCGTAGGACTACAAACCAGTCTTACTGCATGGCATACACTGTACAGCCCAGTAGGGCTACATACCAGTCTTACTGCATGGCATACACTGTACAGCCTAGTAGGACTACAAAACAGTCTTACTGCATGGCATACACTGTACAGCCCAGCAGGGCTACATACCAGTCTCACTGCATGGCATACACTGTACAGCCCAGTAGGACTAAACCAGTTTTACTGCATGAGCATACACTGTACAGCCCAGTAGGGCTACAAACCAGTCTTACTGCATGGCATACAGTGTACAGCCAGTTGGGCTACAAACCTGTCTACTGCATGCATACACTGTACAGCCCAGTAGAGCTACAAATCAGTTTTACTGCCTGGCATACACTGTACAGCCCAGTTGGGCTACAAACCGGTCTTACTGCATGGCATACACTGTACAGCCCAGTAGGGCTACATACCAGTCTTACTGCATGGAATACACTGTACAGCCCAGTAGGGCTACAAACTAGTCTTACTGCATGGTATACACTGTACAGCCCAGTAGGACTACAAACCAGTCTTACTGCATGGCATACTCTGTACAGCCCAGTAGGGCTACATACCAATCTTACTTCATGGCATACGCTGTACATTCCAGTTGGGATACAAACTAGTCATACTACATGACATACACTGTACAGCCCACTAGGACTACAAACCAGTCTCACAGCATGACATACACTGTAAAGCCCAGTAGGTCGTACTGCATGGCATACACTGTACAGCCCAGAAGGGCTACATACCAGTCTTACTTCATGGCAAACGCTGTACAGCCCAGTTGGGCTACAAACTAGTTTCACTGCATGGCATACACTGTACAGCTCAGTAGGGCTACAAACCAGTCTTACTGCATGGCATACTCTGTACAACCCAGTAGGGCTACATACCAGTCTTACTTCATGGCAAACGCTGTACAGCCCAGTTGGGCTACAAACTAGTCTTACTGCTTGGTATACACTGTACAGCCCAGTTGGGCTACAAACTGGCCTTACCTAACTGTTCGACATATTTGGTACATCCAAGTTGGGCTATAAACCATTCTTACTGCATGGGATACTCTGTACAGCCCAGTAGGGCTTACAAACCAGTCTTACTGCATTGCATACATTGTATAACCCCGTAGGACTACAAACCAGTCTTACTGCATGGCATACACTGTACAGCCCAGTAGGGCTACATACCAGTCTTACTGCATGGCATACACTGTACAGCCTAGTAGGACTACAAAACAGTCTTACTGCATGGCATACACTGTACAGCCCAGCAGGGCTACATACCAGTCTCACTGCATGGCATACACTGTACAGCCCAGTAGGACTACAAAACAGTCTTACTGCATGGCATACACTGTACAGCCCAGAAGGGCTACATACCAGTCTCACTGCATGGCATACACTGTACAGCCCAGTAGGACTAAACCAGTTTTACTGCATGGCATACACTGTTCAGCCCAGTAGGGCTACAAACCAGTCTTACTGCATGGCATGCTCTGTACAGCCCAGTAGGGCTACATACCAGTCATTACTTCATGGCAAACGCTGTACAGCCCAGTTGGGCTACAAACTAGTCTCACTGCATGGCATACACTGTACAGCCCAGTAGGGCTACAAACCAGTCTTACTGCATGGCATACACTGTACAGCCCAGTAGGACTACAAAACAGTCTTACTGCATGGCATACAATGTACAGCCCAGTTGGGCTACAAACTAGTCTTACTGCATGGCATACTCTGTACAGCCCAGTTGGGCTACAAACTAGTCTTACTGCATGGTATACACTGTACAGCCCAGTAGGGCTACAAATCAGTTTTACTGCTTGGCATACACTGTACAGCCCAGTTGGGCTACAAACCTGTCTTACTGCATGGCATACACTGTACAGCCCAGTAGGGCTACATACCAGGCTTACTGCATGGAATACACTGTACAGCCCAGTAGGGCTACAAACTAGTCTTACTGCATGATATACACTGTACAGCCCAGTAGGACTACAAACCAGTCTTACTGCATGACATACGCTGTACAGCCCCGTTGGGCTACATACCAATCTTACTTCATGGCATACACTGTACATTCCAGTTGGGATACAAACTAGTCTTACTACATGACATACACTGTACAGCCCACTAGGACTACAAACCAGTCTCACAGCATGACATACACTGTAAAGCCCAGTAGGTCGTACTGCATGGCATACACTGTACAGCCCAGAAGGGCTACATACCAGTCTTACTTCATGGCAAACGCTGTACAGCCCAGTTGGGCTACAAACTAGTCTCACTGCATGGCATACACTGTACAGCCCAGTAGGGCTACAAATCAGTCTTACTGCATGGTATACACTGTACTGCCCAGTAGAGCTACAAACCAGTCTAACTGCATGGCATACACTGTACAGCCCAGTTGGGCTACACACCAGTCTTACTGCATGGCATACTCTGTACAGCCCAGTTGTGCGACACACCAGTCCTACCTCATGGCATACACTGTACAGCCCAGTTGGGCTACACACCAGTCTTACTGCATGGCATACACTGTACAGCCCAGTTGGGCTACAAACCAGTCTTACTGCATGGCATACTCTGTACAGCCCAGTAGGACTACAAACCAGTTTTACTGCATGGCATACTCTGTACAGCCCAGTAGGACTACAAACCAGTTTTACTGCATGGCATACTCTGTACAGCCCAGTAGTACTACAAACCAGTTTTACTGCATGGCATACTCTGTACAGCCCAGTAGGACTACAAACCAGTTTTACTGCATGGCATACTCTGTACAGCTCAGTAGACTACAAACCAGTTTTACTGCATGGCATATTCTGTACTGCCCAGTAGGGCTTACAAACCAGTTCTACTGCATTGCATACATTGTACAGCCCAGTCGGGCGTCAAACCAGTCTTACTGCATGGCATACACTGTACTGCCCAGTAGAGCTACAAACCAGTCTTACTGCATGGCATACACTGTACAGCCCAGTAGGGCTACAAATCAGTTTTACTGCTTGGCATACACTGTACAGCCCAGTTGGGCTACAAACCTGTCTTACTGCATGGCATACACTGTACAGCCCAGTAGGACTACAAACCAGTCTTACTGCATGACATGCGCTGTACAGCCCAGTTGGGCTACATACCAATCTTACTGCATGGCATACACTGTACTGCCCAGTAGAGCTACAAACCAGTCTTACTGCATTGCATACATTGTACAGCCCAGTCGGGCGTCAAACCAGTCTTACTGCATGGCATACACTGTACTGTCCAGTAGAGCTACAAACCAGTCTTACTGCATGGCATACACTGTACAGCCCAGTAGGGCTACAAATCAGTTTTACTGCTTGGCATAAACTGTACAGCCCAGTTGGGCTACAAACCTATCTTACTGCATGGCATACACTGTACAGCCCAGTAGGGCTACATACCAGGCGTACTGCATGGAATACACTGTACAGCCCAGTATGGCTACAAACTAGTCTTACTGCATGGTATACACTGTACAGCCCAGTAGGGCTACAAATCAGTCTTACTGCATGGCATACTCTGTACAGCCCAGTAGGACTACAAACCAGTCTTACTGCATGGCATACTCTGTACAGCCCAGTAGGACTACAAACCAGTCTTACTGCATGACATACGCTGTACAGCCCAGTTGGGCTACATACCAATCTTACTTCATGGCATACGCTGTACATTCCAGTTGGGATACAAACTAGTCTTACTACATGACATACACTGTACAGCCCACTAGGACTACAAACAAGTCTCACAGCATGACATACACTGTAGAGCCCAGTAGGTCGTACTGCATGGCATACACTGTACAGCCCAGAAGGGCTATATACCAGTCTTACTTCATGGCAAACGCTGTACAGCCCAGTTGGGCTACAAACTAGTCTCACTGCATGGCATACACTGTACAGCCCAGTAGGGCTACATACCAGTCTTACTTCATGGCAAACGCTGTACAGCCCAGTTGGGCTACAAACTAGTCTCACTGCATGGCATACACTGTACAGCCCAGTAGGGCTACAAACCAGTCTTACTGCATGACATACACTGTACTGCCCAGTAGAGCTACAAACCAGTCTTACTGCATTGCATACATTGTACAGCCCAGTCGGGCGTCAAACCAGTCTTACTGCATGGCATACACTGTACTGCCCAGTAGAGCTACAAACCAGTCTTACGGCATGGCATACACTGTACAGCCCAGTAGGGCTACAAATCAGTTTTACTGCTTGGCATACACTGTACAGCCCAGTTGGGCTACAAACCTGTCTTACTGCATGGCATACACTGTACAGCCCAGTAGGGCTACATACCAGGCTTACTGCATGGAATACACTGTACAGCCCAGTAGGGCTACAAACTAGTCTTACTGCATGGTATACACTGTACAGCCCAGTAGGACTACAAACCAGTCTTACTGCATGACATACGCTGTACAGCCCAGTTGGGATACATACCAATCTTACTTCATGGCATACGCTGTACATTCCAGTTGGGATTCAAACTAGTCTTACTACATGACATACACTGTACAGCCCACTAGGACTACAAACCAGTCTCACAGCATGACATACACTGTAGAGCCCAGTAGGTCGTACTGCATGGCATACACTGTACAGCCCAGAAGGGCTATATACCAGTCTTACTTCATGGCAAACGCTGTACAGCCCAGTTGGGCTACAAACTAGTCTCACTGCATGGCATACACTGTACAGCCCAGTAGGGCTACAAACCAGTCTTACTGCATGGCATACTCTGTACAGCCCAGTAGGGCTACATACCAGTCTTACTTCATGGCAAACGCTGTACAGCCCAGTTGGGCTACAAACTAGTCTCACTGCATGGCATACACTGTACAGCCAAGTAGGGCTACAAACCAGTCTTACTGCGTGGCATACACTGTATAGCCCAGTTGGGCTACATACCAATATTACTGCAGGGCATACACTGTACAGTCAGTTGGGCTACAAACTAGTCTTACTGCATGGCATACTCTGTACAGCCCAGTATGGCTACAAACTAGTCTTACTGCATGGCATACTCTGTACAGCCCAGTATGGCTAAAAACCAGTCTTACTGCATGGCATACACTGTACAGCCCAGTAGAGCTACAAACCAGTCTTACTGCATGGCATACACTGTACTGCCCAGTAGAGCTACAAACCAGTCTTACTGCATGGTATACACTGTACAGCCCAGTAGGGTTACACACCAGTCATACTGCATGGCATACTCTGTACAGCCCAGTTGGGCTACACACCAGTCTTACCTCATGGCATACACTGTACAGCCCAGTTGGGCTACAAACTAGTCGTACTGCATGGCATACACTGTACAGCCCAGTAGAACTACAAACCAGTTTTACTGCATGGCATACACTGTACAGCCCAGTATGGCTACAAAACAGTCTTATTGCATGGCATACTCAGTACAGCCCAGTTCGGCTACAAACTAGTTTTACTGCATGGCATAATCTGTACAGCCCAGTAGGGCTAAAAACCAGTCTCACTGCATGGCATACACTGTACAGCCCAGTAGAGCTACAAATCAGTCTTACTGCATGGTATACACTGTACTGCCCAGTAGAGCTACAAACCAGTCTAACTGCATGGCATACACTGTACAGCCCAGTAGGGCTACAAACCAGTCTTACTGCATGGAATACACTGTACAGCCCAGTTGGGCTACACACCAGTCTTACTGCATGGCATACTCTGTACATCCCAGTTGTGCGACACACCAGTCCTACCTCATGGCATACACTGTACAGCCCAGTTGGGCTACACACCAGTCTTACTGCATGGCATACACTGTACAGCCCAGTTGGGCTACAAACTAGTCGTACTGCATGGTATACACTGTACAGCACAGTTGGGCTACAAACTGGCCTTACCTAACTGTTCGACATATTTGGTACATCCAAGTTGGGCTATAAACCATTCTTACTGCATGGGATACTCTGTACAGCCCAGTAGGGCTTACAAACCAGTCTTACTGCATTGCATACATTGTATAACCCCGTAGGACTACAAACCAGTCTTACTGCATGGCATACACTGTACAGCCCAGTAGGGCTACATACCAGTCTTACTGCATGGCATACACTGTACAGCCTAGTAGGACTACAAAACAGTCTTACTGCATGGCATACACTGTACAGCCTAGCAGGGCTACATACCAGTCTCACTGCATGGCATACACTGTACAGCCCAGTAGGGCTACAAACTAGTCTCACTGCATGGCATACACTGTACAGCCCAGTAGGGCTACAAACCAGTCTTACTGCATGGCATACACTGTACAGCCCAGTAGGACTACAAAACAGTCTTACTGCATGGCATACAATGTACAGCCCAGTTGGGCTACAAACTAGTCTTACTGCATGGCATACTCTGTACAGCCCAGTTGGGCTACAAACTAGTCTTACTGCATGGCATACACTGTACAGCCCAGTAGGGCTACAAACCAGTCTTACTGCATGGCATACACTGTACAGCCCAGTAGGACTACAAAACAGTCTTACTGCATGGCATACAATGTACAGCCCAGTTGGGCTACAAACTAGTCTTACTGCATGGCATACTCTGTACAGCCCAGTTGGGCTACAAACTAGTCTTACTGTATGGTATACACTGTACAGCCCAGTATGGCTACAAATCAGTTTTACTGCTTGGCATACACTGTACAGCCCAGTTGGGCTACAAACCTGTCTTACTGCATGGCATACACTGTACAGCCCAGTAGGGCTACAAACTAGTCTTACTGCATGGTATACACTGTACAGCCCAGTAGGAATACAAACCAGTCTTACTGCATGACATACCCTGTACAGCCCAGTTGGGCTACATACCAATCTTACTTCATGGCATACGCTGTACATTCCAGTTGGGATACAAACTAGTCATACTACATGACATACACTGTACAGCCCACTAGGACTACAAACCAGTCTCACAGCATGACATACACTGTAAAGCCCAGTAGGTCGTACTGCATGGCATACACTGTACAGCCCAGAAGGGCTACATACCAGTCTTACTTCATGGCAAACGCTGTACAGCCCAGTTGGGCTACAAACTAGTTTCACTGCATGGCATACACTGTACAGCTCAGTAGGGCTACAAACCAGTCTTACTGCATGGCATACTCTGTACAGCCCAGTAGGGCTACACACCAGTCTTACTTCATGGCAAACGCTGTACAGCCCAGTTGGGCTACACACTAGTCTTACTGCTTGGTATACACTGTACAGCCCAGTTGGGCTACAAACTGGCCTTACCTAACTGTTCGACATATTTGGTACATCCAAGTTGGGCTATAAACCATTCTTACTGCATGGGATACTCTGTACAGCCCAGTAGGGCTTACAAACCAGTCTTACTGCATTGCATACATTGTATAACCCCGTAGGACTACAAACCAGTCTTACTGCATGGCATACACTGTACAGCCCAGTAGGGCTACATACCAGGCTTACTGCATGGCATACACTGTACAGCCAAGTAGGACTAAACCAGTTTTACTGCATGGCATACACTGTACAGCCCAGTAGGGCTACAAACCAGTCTTACTGCATGGCATGCTCTGTACAGCCCAGTAGGGCTACATACCAGTCATTACTTCATGGCAAACGCTGTACAGCCCAGTTGGGCTACAAACTAGTCTCACTGCATGGCATACACTGTACAGCCCAGTAGGGCTACAAACCAGTCTTACTGCATGGCATACACTGTACAGCCCAGTAGGACTACAAAACAGTCTTACTGCATGGCATACAATGTACAGCCCAGTTGGGCTACAAACTAGTCTTACTGCATGGCATACTCTGTACAGCCCAGTTGGGCTACAAACTAGTCTTACTTCATGGTATACACTGTACAGCCCAGTAGGGCTACAAATCAGTTTTACTGCTTGGCATACACTGTACAGCCCAGTTGGGCTACAAACCTGTCTTACTGCATGGCATACACTGTACAGCCCAGTAGGGCTACATACCAGGCTTACTGCATGGAATACACTGTACAGCCCAGTAGGGCTACAAACTAGTCTTACTGCATGGTATACACTGTACAGCCCAGTAGTGACTACAAACCAGTCTTACTGCATGACATACGCTGTACAGCCCCGTTGGGCTACATACCAATCTTACTTCATGGCATACACTGTACATTCCAGTTGGGATACAAACTAGTCTTACTACATGACATACACTGTACAGCCCACTAGGACTACAAACCAGTCTCACAGCATGACATACACTGTAAAGCCCAGTAGGTCGTACTGCATGGCATACACTGTACAGCCCAGAAGGGCTACATACCAGTCTTACTTCATGGCAAACGCTGTACAGCACAGTTGGGCTACAAACTAGTCTCACTGCATGGCATACACTGTACAGCCCAGTAGGGCTACAAACCAGTCTTACTGCATGGCATACTCTGTACAGCCCAGTAGGGCTACATACCAGTCTTACTTCATGGCAAACGCTGTACAGCCCAGTTGGGCTACAAACTAGTCTTACTGCATGGCATACACTGTACTGCCCAGTAGAGCTACAAACCAGTCTTACTGCATTGCATACATTGTACAGCCCAGTCGGGCGTCAAACCAGTCTTACTGCATGGCATACACTGTACTGTCCAGTAGAGCTAGAAACCAGTCTTACTGCATGGCATACACTGTACAGCCCAGTAGGGCTACAAATCAGTTTTACTGCTTGGCATACACTGTACAGCCCAGTTGGGCTACAAACCTGTCTTACTGCATGGCATACACTGTACAGCCCAGTAGGGCTACATACCAGGCTTACTGCATGGAATACACTGTACAGCCCAGTAGGGCTACAAACTAGTCTTACTGCATGGTATACACTGTACAGCCCAGTAGGACTACAAACCAGTCTTACTGCATGACATACGCTGTACAGCCCAGTTGGGCTACATACCAATCTTACTGCATGGCATACACTGTACTGCCCAGTAGAGCTACAAACCAGTCTTACTGCATTGCATACATTGTACAGCCCAGTCGGGCGTCAAACCAGTCTTACTGCATGGCATACACTGTACTGTCCAGTTGGGCTACAAACCAGTCTTACTGCATGGTATACACTGTACAGCCCAGTAGGGCTACAAATCAGTTTTACTGCTTGGCATACACTGTACAGCCCAGTTGGGCTACAAACCAGTCTTACTGCATTGCATACACTGTACAGCCCAGTAGGGCTACAAATCAGTTTTACTGCTTGGCATACACTGTACAGCCCAGTTGGGCTACAAACCAGTCTTACTGCATGGTATACACTGTACAGCCCAGTAGGGCTACAAACCTGTCTTACTGCATGGTATACACTGTACAGCCCAGTAGGGCTACAAATCAGTTTTACTGCATGACATACACTGTACAGCCCAGTAGGGCTACATACCAATCTTACTGCATGGCATACACTGTACTGCCCAGTAGAGCTACAAACCAGTCTTACTGCTTGGCATACACTGTACAGCCCAGTTGGGCTACAAACCTGTCTTACTGCATGGCATACACTGTACAGCCCAGTAGGGCTACATACCAGGCTTACTGCATGGAATACACTGTACAGCCCAGTAGGGCTACAAATCAGTTTTACTGCTTGGCATACACTGTACAGCCCAGTTGGGCTACAAACCTGTCTTACTGCATGGCATACACTGTACAGCCCAGTAGGGCTACATACCAGGCTTACTGCATGGAATACACTGTACAGCCCAGTAGGGCTACAAACTAGTCTTACTGCATGGTATACACTGTACAGCCAAGTAGGACTACAAACCAGTCTTACTGCATGGCATACACTGTACAGCCCAGTAGGGCTACATACCAGGCTTACTGCATGGAATACACTGTACAGCCCAGTAGGGCTACAAACTAGTCTCACAGCATGACATACACTGTAGAGCCCAGTAGGTCGTACTGCATGGCATACACTGTACAGCCCAGTAGGGCTACATACCAGTCTTACTTCATGGCAAACGCTGTACAGCCCAGTTGGGCTACAAACTAGTCTTACTGCATGGCATACACTGTACTGCCCAGTAGAGCTACAAACCAGTCTTACTGCATTGCATACATTGTACAGCCCAGTCGGGCGTCAAACCAGTCTTACTGCATGGCATACACTGTACTGTCCAGTAGAGCTACAAACCAGTCTTACTGCATGGCATACACTGTACAGCCCAGTAGGGCTACAAATCAGTTTTACTGCTTGGCATACACTGTACAGCCCAGTTGGGCTACAAACCTGTCATACTGCATGGCATACACTGTACAGCCAAGTAGGGCTACAAACCAGTCTTACTGCATGGCATACTCTGTACAGCCCAGTATGGCTAAAAACCAGTCTTACTGCATGGCATACTCTGTACAGCCCAGTATGGCTAAAAACCAGTCTTACTGCGTGGCATACACTGTATAGCCCAGTTGGGCTACATACCAATATTACTGCAGGGCATACACTGTACAGTCAGTTGGGCTACAAACTAGTCTTACTGCATGGCATACTCTGTACAGCCCAGTATGGCTACAAACTAGTCTTACTGCATGGCATACTCTGTACAGCCCAGTATGGCTAAAAACCAGTCTTACTGCATGGCATACACTGTACAGCCCAGTAGAGCTACAAACCAGTCTTACTGCATGGCATACACTGTACTGCCCAGTAGAGCTACAAACCAGTCTTACTGCATGGTATACACTGTACAGCCCAGTAGGGCTACACACCAGTCTTACTGCATGGCATACTCTGTACAGCCCAGTTGGGCTACACACCAGTCTTACCTCATGGCATACACTGTACAGCCCAGTTGGGCTACAAACTAGTCGTACTGCATCGCATACACTGTACAGCCCAGTAGGACTACAAACCAGTTTTATTGCATGGCATACTCAGTACAGCCCAGTTCGGCTACAAACTAGTCTTACTGCATGGCATAATCTGTACAGCCCAGTAGGGCTAAAAACCAGTCTCACTGCATGGCATACACTGTACAGCCCAGTAGAGCTACAAATCAGTCTTACTGCATGGTATACACTGTACTGCCCAGTAGAGCTACAAACCAGTCTAACTGCATGGCATACACTGTTCAGCCCAGTAGGGCTACAAACCAGTCTTACTGCATGGAATACACTGTACAGCCCAGTTGGGCTACACACCAGTCTTACTGCATGGCATACTCTGTACAGCCCAGTTGTGCGACACACCAGTCCTACCTCATGGCATACACTGTACAGCCCAGTTGGGCTACACACCAGTCTTAATGCATGGCATACACTGTACAGCCCAGTTGGGCTACAAACTAGTCGTACTGCATGGTATACACTGTACAGCCCAGTTGGGCTACAAAATGGCCTTACCTAACTGTTCGACATATTTGGTACATCCAAGTTGGGCTATAAACCATTCTTACAGCATGGGATATTCTGTACTGCCCAGTAGTGCTTACAAACCAGTCTTACTGCATTGCATACATTGTACAGCCCAGTAGGGCGTCAAACCAGTCTTTACTTGCATTGCATACATTGTATAGCCCCGTATGA
>NW_003117249.1:0-28230 GCF_000003605.2 Saccoglossus kowalevskii
TTCATCATGACGTGCTACACGCAATGTTTCACTAATCATTCATTGCGATTTTGATGTACTACGACGCAAAGTTTCACTAATCATTCATTGTGATTTTGATGTGCTACGACGCAATGTTTCACTAATCATTCATTGTGATTGTGACGTGCTATGACGCAATGTGTCACTCATCATTCATTGTGATTTTGATGTGCTACGACGCAATGTTTCACTAATCATTCATTGTGATTGTGGCGTGCTACGACGCAATGTTTTACTCATTATTCATTGTGGTTGTGACGTGCTACGACGTAATGTTTTACTCATTATTCATTGTGATTGTGATGTGCTACGACGCAATGTTTCACTAATCATTCATTGTGATTGTGACGTGCTACGACGCAATGTTTCACTCATCATTCATTGTGATTGTGACGTGCTACGACGCAATGTTTCACTAATCATTCATTGTGATTGTGATGTGCTACGACGTAATGTTTCACTCATCATTCATTGTGATTGTGACGTGCTACGACTCAATGTTTCTCTAATCATTCATTGTGGATTGTGACGTGCTACGACGGAATGTTCCACTAATCATTCATTGTGATTGTGACGTGCTACACGCAATGTTTCACTAATCATTCATTGCGATTTTGATGTACTACGACGCAAAATTTCACTAATCATTCATTGTGATTTTGATGTGCTACGACGCAATGTTTCACTAATCATTCATTGTGATTGTGACGTGCTACGACGTAATGTTTCACTGATCATTCATTGTCATTTTGATGTGCTACGACGCAATGTTTTACTAATCAAGCATTGTCATTTTGATGTGCTACGACGCAATGTTTCACTAATCATTCATTGTCATTTTGATGTGCTACGACGCAATGTTTCACTAATCATTCATTGTGATTGTGATGTGCTACGACGCAATGTTTTATTCATTATTCATTGTGATTGTGATGTGCTACGACGTAATGTTTCACTAATCATTCATTGTGATTGTGACGTGCTACGACGCAATGTTTCACTCATCATTCATTGTGATTTTGATGTGCTACGACGCAATGTTTTACTAATCAAGCATTGTCATTTTGATGTGCTACGACGCAATGTTTCACTAATCATTCATTGTCATTTTGATGTGCTACGACGCAATGTTTCACTAATCATTCACTGTGATTGTGATGTGCTACGACGCAATGTTTTATTCATTATTCATTGTGATTGTGACGTGCTACGACGTAATGTTTCACTAATCATTCATTGTGATTGTGACGTGCTACGACGCAATGTTTCACTCATCATTCATTGTGATTTTGATGTGCTACGACGCAATGTTTTACTAATCATTCATTGTCATTTTGATGTGCTACGACGCAATGTTTTACTAATCATTCATTGTCATTTTGATGTGCTACGACGCAATGTTTCACTAATCATTCATTGTGATTGTGACGTGCTATGACGCAATGTTTTACTCATTATTCATTGTGGTTGTGACGTGCTACAACTTAATGTTTTACTCATTATTCATTGTGAGTGTGACGTGCTATGACGCAATGTGTCACTCATCATTCATTGTGATTTTGATGTGCTACGACGCAATGTTTCACTAATCATTCATTGTGATTGTGGCGTGCTACGACGCAATGTTTCACTCATCATTCATTGTGATTGTGACGTGCTACGACTCAATGTTTCACTAATCATTCATTGTGGATTGTGACGTGCTACGACGGAATGTTCCACAAATCATTCATTGTGATTGTGGCGTGCTACACGCAATGTTTCACTAATCATTCATTGCGATTCTGATGTACTACGACGCAATGTTTCACTAATCATTCATTGTGATTTTGATGTGCTACGACGCAATGTTTCACTAATCATTCATTGTGATTGTGACGTGCTACGACGTAATGTTTCACTAATCATTCATTGTGATTGTGACGTGCTATGACGCAATGTTTAACTCATTATTCATTGTGGTTGTGACGTGCTACAACATAATGTTTTACTCATTATTCATTGTGAGTGTGACGTGCTATGACGCAATGTGTCACTCATCATTCATTGTGATTTTGATGTGCTACGACGCAATGTTTCACTAATCATTCATTGTGATTGTGGCGTGCTACGACGCAATGTTTTACTCATTATTCATTGTGGTTGTGACGTGCTACGACGTAATGTTTTACTCATTATTCATTGTGATTGTGATGTGCTACGACGCAATGTTTCACTAATCATTCATTGTGATTGTGACGTGCTACGACGCAATGTTTTACTAATCAAGCATTGTCATTTTGATGTGCTACGACGCAATGTTTCACTAATCATTCATTGTCATTTTGATGTGCTACGACGCAATGTTTCACTAATCATTCATTGTGATTGTGATGTGCTACGACGCAATGTTTTATTCATTATTCATTGTGATTGTGATGTGCTACGACGTAATGTTTCACTAATCATTCATTGTGATTGTGACGTGCTACGACGCAATGTTTCACTCATCATTCATTGTGATTTTGATGAGCTACGACGCAATGTTTTACTAATCATTCATTGTCATTTTGACGTGCTACGACGCAATGTTTAACTCATTATTCATTGTGGTTGCGACGTGCTACAACATAATGTTTTACTCATTATTCATTGTGAGTGTGACGTGCTATGACGCAATGTGTCACTCATCATTCATTGTGATTTTGATGTGCTACGACGCAATGTTTCACTAATCATTCATTGTGATTGTGGCGTGCTACGACGCAATGTTTTACTCATTATTCATTGTGGTTGTGACGTGCTACGACGTAATGTTTCACTAATCATTCATTGTGATTGTGACGTGCTACGACGCAATGTTTCACTCATCATTCATTGTGATTGTGACGTGTTACGACGCAATGTTTCACTCATCATTCATTGTGATTGTGACGTGCTACGACGGAATGTTCCACTAATCATTCATTGTGATTGTGACGTGCTACGACGCAATGTTTCACTAATCATTCATTGTGATTTTGGCGTGCTACGACGGAATGTTCCACTAATCATTCATTGTGATTGTGACGTGCTACCACGCAATGTTTCACTAATCATTCATTGTGATTTTGATGTACTACGACGCAATGTTTCACTAATCATTCATTGTGATTGTGACGTGCTACGACGCAATGTTTCACTAATCATTCATTGTGATTGTGACGTGCTACGACGTAATGTTTCACTAATCATTCATTGTGATTGTTACGTGCTACGACGCAATGTTTCACTAATCATTCATTGTGATTGTGACGTGCTACGATGCAATGTTTCACTAATCATTCATTGTGATTGTGACGTGCTACGACGTAATGTTTCACTAATCATTCATTGTGATTTTGATGTGCTACGACGTAATGTTTCACTAATCATTCATTGTGATTGTGACGTGCTACGACGCAATGTTTCACTCATCATTCATTGTGATTTTGATGAGCTACGACGCAATGTTTTACTAATCAATCATTGTCCTTTTGATGTGCTACGACGGAATGTTTCACTAATCATTCATTGTCATTTTGATGTGCTACGACGCAATGTTTCACTAATCATTCATTGTGATTGTGACGTGCTACGACGCAATGTTTTACTCATTATTCATTGTGATTGTGACGTGCTACGACGCAATGTTTCACTAATCATTCATTGTGATTGTGACGTGCTACGACGGAATGTTCCACTAACCATTCATTGTGATTGTGACGTGCTACCACGCAATGTTTCACTAATCATTCCTTGTGATTTTGATGTACTACGACGCAATGTTTCACTAAGCATTCATTGTGATTGTGACGTGCTACGACATAATGTTTCACTAATCATTCATTGTGACTTTGATGTGCTACGACGCAATGTTTCACTCATCATTCATTGTGATTGTAACGTGCTACGACTCAATGTTTCACTAATCATTCATTGTGGATTGTGACGTGCTACGACGGAATGTTCCACTAATCATTCATTGTGATTGTGACGTGCTACACGCAATGTTTCACTAATCATTCATTGCGATTTTGATGTACTACGACGCAAAGTTTCACTAATCATTCATTGTGATTTTGATGTGCTACGACGCAATGTTTCACTAATCATTCATTGTGATTGTGACGTGCTACGACGTAATGTTTCACTGATCATTCATTGTCATTTTGATGTGCTACGACGCAATGTTTTACTAATCAAGCATTGTCATTTTGATGTGCTACGACGCAATGTTTCACTAATCATTCATTGTCATTTTGATGTGCTACGACGCAATGTTTCACTAATCATTCATTGTGATTGTGATGTGCTACGACGCAATGTTTTATTCATTATTCATTGTGATTGTGATGTGCTACGACGCAATGTTTTTACTAATCAAGCATTGTCATTTTGATGTGCTACGACGCAATGTTTCACTAATCATTCATTGTCATTTTGATGTGCTACGACGCAATGTTTCACTAATCATTCATTGTGATTGTGATGTGCTACGACGCAATGTTTTATTCATTATTCATTGTGATTGTGATGTGCTACGACGTAATGTTTCACTAATCATTCATTGTGATTTTGATGATCTACGACGCAATGTTTTACTAATCAATCATTGTCATTTTGATGTGCTCCGACGCAATGTTTTACTAATCATTCATTGTCATTTTGATGTGCTACGACGCAATGTTTCACTAATCATTCATTGTGATTGTGACGTGCTATGACGCAATGTTTAACTCATTATTCATTGTGGTTGTGACGTGCTACAACATAATGTTTTACTCATTATTCATTGTGAGTGTGACGTGCTATGACGCAATGTGTCACTCATCATTCATTGTGATTTTGATGTGCTACGACGCAATGTTTCACTAATCATTCATTGTGATTGTGGCGTGCTACGACGCAATGTTTTACTCATTATTCATTGTGGTTGTGACGTGCTACGACGTAATGTTTCACTAATCATTCATTGTGATTGTGACGTGCTACGACGCAATGTTTCACTCATCATTCATTGTGATTGTGACGTGTTACGACGCAATGTTTCACTCATCATTCATTGTGATTGTGACGTGCTACGACGGAATGTTCCACTAATCATTCATTGTGATTGTGACGTGCTACGACGCAATGTTTCACTAATCATTCATTGTGATTTTGACGTGCTACGACGCAATGTTTTACTAATCAAGCATTGTCATTTTGATGTGCTACGACGCAATGTTTCACTAATCATTCATTGTCATTTTGATGTGCTATGACGCAATGTTTCACTAATCATTCATTGTGATTGTGATGTGCTACGACGCAATGTTTTATTCATTATTCATTGTGATTGTGATGTGCTACGACGTAATGTTTCACTAATCATTCATTGTGATTGTGCCGTGCTACGACGGAATGTTTCACTCATCATTCATTGTGATTTTGATGATCTACGACGCAATGTTTTACTAATCAATCATTGTCATTTTGATGTGCTCCGACGCAATGTTTTACTAATCATTCATTGTCATTTTGATGTGCTACGACGCAATGTTTCACTAATCATTCATTGTGATTGTGACGTGCTATGACGCAATGTTTAACTCATTATTCATTGTGGTTGTGACGTGCTACAACATAATGTTTTACTCATTATTCATTGTGAGTGTGACGTGCTATGACGCAATGTGTCACTCATCATTCATTGTGATTTTGATGTGCTACGACGCAATGTTTCACTAATCATTCATTGTGATTGTGGCGTGCTACGACGCAATGTTTTACTCATTATTCATTGTGGTTGTGACGTGCTACGACGTAATGTTTCACTAATCATTCATTGTGATTGTGACGTGCTACGACGCAATGTTTCACTCATCATTCATTGTGATTGTGACGTGTTACGACGCAATGTTTCACTCATCATTCATTGTGATTGTGACGTGCTACGACGGAATGTTCCACTAATCATTCATTGTGATTGTGACGTGCTACGACGCAATGTTTCACTAATCATTCATTGTGATTTTGGCGTGCTACGACGGAATGTTCCACTAATCATTCATTGTGATTGTGACGTGCTACCACGCAATGTTTCACTAATCATTCATTGTGATTTTGATGTACTACGACGCAATGTTTCACTAATCATTCATTGTGATTGTGACGTGCTACGACGCAATGTTTCACTAATCATTCATTGTGATTGTGACGTGCTACGACGTAATGTTTCACTAATCATTCATTGTGATTGTTACGTGCTACGACGCAATGTTTCACTAATCATTCATTGTGATTGTGACGTGCTACGATGCAATGTTTCACTAATCATTCATTGTGATTGTGACGTGCTACGACGTAATGTTTCTCTAATCATTCATTGTGATTTTGATGTGCTACGACGTAATGTTTCACTAATCATTCATTGTGATTGTGACGTGCTACGACGCAATGTTTCACTCATCATTCATTGTGATTTTGATGAGCTACGACGCAATGTTTTACTAATCAATCATTGTCCTTTTGATGTGCTACGACGGAATGTTTCACTAATCATTCATTGTCATTTTGATGTGCTACGACGCAATGTTTCACTAATCATTCATTGTGATTGTGACGTGCTACGACGCAATGTTTTACTCATTATTCATTGTGATTGTGACGTGCTACGACGCAATGTTTCACTAATCATTCATTGTGATTGTGACGTGCTACGACGGAATGTTCCACTAACCATTCATTGTGATTGTGACGTGCTACCACGCAATGTTTCACTAATCATTCCTTGTGATTTTGATGTACTACGACGCAATGTTTCACTAAGCATTCATTGTGATTGTGACGTGCTACGACATAATGTTTCACTAATCATTCATTGTGACTTTGATGTGCTACGACGCAATGTTTCACTCATCATTCATTGTGATTGTGACGTGCTACGACACAATGTTTTACTAATCATTCATTGAGATTGTGACGTGCTACGACGCAATGTTTCACTAATCATTCATTGTGAATGTGACGTGCTACGACGCAATGTTTCACTCATCATTCATTGTGATTGTGACGTGCTACGACGCAATGTTTCACTAATCATTCATTGTGATTGTGACGTGCTACGACGCAATGTTTCACTAATCATTCATTGTGATTGTGACGTGCTACAACGTAATGTTTCACTAATCATTCATTGGGATTGTTACGTGCTACGACGCAATGTTTCACTAATCATTCATTGTGATTGTGACGTGCTACGACGCAATGTTTCACTAATCATTCATTATGGTTTTGATGTGCTACGATGCAATGTTTCACTAATCATTCATTGTGATTGTGACGTGCTACGACGTAATGTTTCACTAATCATTCATTGTGATTTTGATGTGCTACGACGCAATGTTTTCACTAATCATTCCATTGTGATTTGATGTGCTACGACGCAATGTTTCACTAATCATTCATTGTGATTGTGACGTGCTACGACGTAATGTTTCACTGATCATTCATTGTCATTTTGATGTGCTACGACACAATGTTTTACTAATCAAGCATTGTCATTTTGATGTGCTACGACGCAATGTTTCACTAATCATTCATTGTCATTTTGATGTGCTACGACGCAATGTTTCACTAATCATTCATTGTGATTGTGACGTGCTACACGCAATGTTTCACTAATCATTCATTGCGATTTTGATGTACTACGACGCAATGTTTCACTAATCATTCATTGTGATTTTGATGTGCTACGACGCAATGTTTCACTAATCATTCATTGTGATTGTGACGTGCTACGACGTAATGTTTCACTGATCATTCATTGTCATTTTGATGTGCTACGACGCAATGTTTTACTAATCAAGCATTGTCATTTTGATGTGCTACGACGCAATGTTTCACTAATCATTCATTGTCATTTTGATGTGCTACGACGCAATGTTTCACTAATCATTCATTGTGATTGTGATGTGCTAAGACGCAATGTTTTATTCATTATTCATTGTGATTGTGATGTGCTACGACGTAATGTTTCACTAATCATTCATTGTGATTGTGACGTGCTACGACGCAATGTTTCACTCATCATTCATTGTGATTTTGATGATCTACGACGCAATGTTTTACTAATCAATCATTGTCATTTTGATGTGCTACGACGCAATGTTTTACTAATCATTCATTGTCATTTTGATGTGCTACGACACAATGTTTCACTAATCATTCATTGTGATTGTGACGTGCTATGACGCAATGTTTAACTCATTATTCATTGTGGTTGTGACGTGCTACAACATAATGTTTTACTCATTATTCATTGTGAGTGTGACGTGCTATGACGCAATGTGTCACTCATCATTCATTGTGATTTTGATGTGCTACGACGCAATGTTTCACTAATCATTCATTGTGATTGTGGCGTGCTACGACGCAATGTTTTACTCATTATTCATTGTGGTAGTGACGTACTACGACGTAATGTTTTACTCATTATTCATTGTGATTGTGATGTGCTACGACGCAATGTTTCACTAATCATTCATTGTGATTGTGACGTGCTACGACGCAATGTTTCACTCATCATTCATTGTGATTGTGACGTGCTACGACGCAATGTTTCACTAATCATTCATTGTGATTGTGACGTTCTACGACGGAATGTTCCACTAATCATTCATTGTGATTGTGACGTGCTACCACGCAATGTTTCACTAATCATTCATTGTCATTTTGATGTACTACGACGCAATGTTTCACTAATCATTCATTGTGATTGTGACGTGCTACGACGTAATGTTTCACTAATCATTCATTGTGACTTTGATGTGCTACGACGCAATGTTTCACTCATCATTCATTGTGATCGTGACGTGCTACGACGTAATGTTTCACTAATCATTCATTGTGATTGTGACGTGCTACGACACAATGTTTCACTAATCATTCATTGTGATTGTGACGTGCTACGACGCAATGTTTCACTCATCATTCATTGTGATTGTGACGTGCTACGACGCAATGTTTCACTAATCATTCATTGTGATTGTGACGTGCTACGACGGAATGTTC
This sequence comes from Saccoglossus kowalevskii, assembly GCF_000003605.2. Classification (NCBI taxonomy): domain Eukaryota; kingdom Metazoa; phylum Hemichordata; class Enteropneusta; family Harrimaniidae; genus Saccoglossus; species Saccoglossus kowalevskii. The sequence goes on from NW_003117249.1 coordinate 9,076, forward strand.
CACTAATCATTCATTGTGATTGTGACGTGCTACCACGCAATGTTTCACTAATCATTCATTGTGATTTTGATGTACTACGACGCAATATTTCACTAATCATTCATTGTGATTGTGACGTGCTACGACGCAATGTTTCACTAATCATTCATTGTGATTGTGACGTGCTACGACGTAATGTTTCACTAATCATTCATTGTGATTGTTACGTGCTACGACGCAATGTTTCACTAATCATTCATTGTGATTGTGACGTGCTACGACGCAATGTTTCACTAATCATTCCTTATGATTTTGACGTGCTACGATGCAATGTTTCACTAATCATTAATTGTGATTGTGACGTGCTACGACGTAATGTTTCACTAATCATTCATTGTGATTTTGATGTGCTACGACGCAGTGTTTCACTAATCATTCATTGTGATTGTGACGTGCTTCGCCGCAATGTTTCACTCATCATTCATTGTGATTGTGACGTGCTACGACTCAATGTTTCACTAATCATTCATTGTGGATTGTGACGTGCTACGACGGAATGTTCCACTAATCATTCATTGTGATTGTGACGTGCTACACGCAATGTTTCACTAATCATTCATTGCGATTTTGATGTACTACGACGCAATGTTTCACTAATCATTCATTGTGATTGTGACGTGCTACGACGCATTGTTTCACTGATCATTCATTGTGATTTTGACGTGCTACGACGCAATGTTTTACTAATCTATCATTGTCATTTTGACGTGCTACGACGCAATGTTTCACTAATCATTCATTGTCATTTTCATGTGCTACGACGCAATGTTTCACTAATCATTCATTGTGATTGTGATGTGCTACGACGCAATGTTTTATTCATTATTCATTGCGATTGTGATGTGCTACTACGTAATGTTTCGCTAATCATTCATTGTGATTGTGACGTGCTACGACGCAATGTTTCACTAATCATTCGTTGTGATTGTGACGTGCTACGACGCAATGTTTTACTTATTATTCATTGTGATTGTGTCGTGCTACGACGTAATGTTTTACACATTATTCATTGTGATTGTGATGTGCTACGAGGCAATGTTTCACTAATCATTCATTGTGAATGTGACGTGCTACGACGCAATGTTTCACTCATCATTCATTGTGATTGTGACGTGCTACGACGCAATGTTTCACTAATCATTCATTGTGATTGTGACGTGCTACGACGCAATGTTTCACTCATCATTCATTGTGATTGTGACGTGCTACGACGGAATGTTCCACTAATCATTCATTGTGATTGTGACGTGCTACCACGCAATGTTTCACTAATCATTCATTGTGATTTTGATGTACTACGACGCAATGTTTCACTAATCATTCATTGTGATTGTGACGTGCTACGACGTAATGTTTCACTAATCATTCATTGTGACTTTGATGTGCTACGACGCAATGTTTCACTCATCATTCATTGTGATTGTGACGTGCTACGACGTAACGTTTCACTAATCATTCATTGTGATTGTGACGTGCTACGACACAATGTTTCACTAATCATTCATTGTGATTGTGACGTGCTACGAAGCAATGTTTCACTAATCATTCATTGTGATTGTGACGTGCTACGACACAATGTTTCACTCATCATTCATTGTGATTGTGACGTGCTACGACGCAATGTTTCACTAATTATTCATTGTGATTGTGACGTGCTACGACGCAATGTTCCACTAATCATTCATTGTGATTGTGACGTGCTACCACGCAATGTTTCACTAATCATTCATTGTGATTTTGATGTACTACGACGTAATGTTTCACTAATCATTCATTGTGATTGTGACGTGCTACGACGCAATGTTTCACTAATCATTCATTGTGATTGTGACGTGCTACGACGTAATGTTTCACTAATCATTCATTGTGATTGTTACCTGCTACGACGCAATGTTTCACTAATCATTCATTGTGATTGTGACGTGCTACGACGCAATGTTTCACTAATCATTCATTATGATTTTGACGTGCTACGATGCAATGTTTCACTAATCATTAATTGTGATTGTGACGTGCTACGACGTAATGTTTCACTAATCATTCATTGTGATTTTGATGTGCTACGACGCAATGTTTCACTAATCATTCATTGTGATTGTGACGTGCTACGACGCAATGTTTCACTAATCATTCATTATGATTTTGATGTGCTACGATGCAATGTTTCACTAATCATTCATTGTGATTGTGACGTGCTACGACGTAATGTTTCACTAATCATTCATTGTGATTGTGACGTGCTACGAAGCAATGTTTCACTAATCATTCATTGTGATTGTGACGTGCTACGACGCAATGTTTCACTCATCATTCATTGTGATTGTGACGTGCTACGACGCAATGTTTCACTAATCATTCATTGTGATTATGACGTGCTACGACGCAATGTTCCACTAATCATTCATTGTGATTGTGACGTGCTACCACGCAATGTTTCACTAATCATTCATTGTGATTTTGATGTACTACGACGTAATGTTTCACTAATCATTCATTGTGATTGTGACGTGCTACGACGCAATGTTTCACTAATCGTTCATTGTGATTGTTACGTGCTACGACGCAATGTTTCACTAATCATTCATTGTGATTGTGACGTGCTACGACGCAATGTTTCACTAATCATTCATTATGATTTTGATGTGCTACGATGCAATGTTTCACTAATCATTCATTGTGATTGTGACGTGCTACGACGTAATGTTTCACTAATCATTCATTGTGATCTTGATGTGCTACGACGCAATGTTTCACTAATCATTCATTGTGATTGTGACGTGCTACGACACAATGTTTCACTCATCATTCATTGTGATTGTGACGTGCTACGACTCAATGTTTCACTAATCATTCATTGTTGATTGTGAAGTGCTACGACGGAATGTTCCACTAATCATTCATTGTGATTGTGACGTGCTACACGCAATGTTTCCACTAATCATTCATTGCGATTTTGATGTACTACGACGCAAAGTTTCACTAATCATTCATTGTGATTTTGATGTGCTACGACGCAATGTTTCACTAATCATTCATTGTGATTGTGACGTGCTACGACGTAATGTTTCACTGATCATTCATTGTCATTTTGATGTGCTACGACGCAATGTTTTACTAATCAAGCATTGTCATTTTGATGTGCTACGACGCAATGTTTCACTAATCATTCATTGTCATTTTGATGTGCTACGACGCAATGTTTCACTAATCATTCATTGTGATTGTGATGTGCTACGACGCAATGTTTTATTCATTATTCATTGTGATTGTGATGTGCTACGACGTAATGTTTCACTAATCATTCATTGTGATTTTGATGATCTACGACGCAATGTTTTACTAATCAATCATTGTCATTTTGATGTGCTCCGACGCAATGTTTTACTAATCATTCATTGTCATTTTGACGTGCTACGACGCAATGTTTCACTAATCATTCATTGTGATTGTGACGAGCTATGACGCAATGTTTAACTCATTTTTCATTGTGGTTGTGACGTGCTACAACATAATGTTTTACTCATTATTCATTGTGAGTGTGACGTGCTATGACGCAATGTGTCACTCATCATTCATTGTGATTTTGATGTGCTACGACGCAATGTTTCACTAATCATTCATTGTGATTGTGGCGTGCTACGACGCAATGTTTTACTCATTATTCATTGTGGTTGTGACGTGCTACGACGTAATGTTTCACTAATCATTCATTGTGATTGTGACGTGCTACGACGCAATGTTTCACTCATCATTCATTGTGATTGTTACGTGCAGCGACGTAATGTTTTACTCATTATTCATTGTGATTGTGATGTGCTACGATGCAATGTTTCACTAATCATTCATTGTGATTGTTATGTGGTACGACGCAATGTTTCACTAATCATTCATTGTGGATTTTGATGTGCTACGACGCAATGTTTCACTAATCATTCATTGTGATTGAGTGTACTACGACGCAATGTTTCACGAATCGCTCATTGTGATTGTGATGTGCTACGACGCAATGTTTCACTAATCATTCATTGTGATTGTTATGTGGTACGACGCAATGTTTCACTAATCATTCATTGTGGATTTTGATGTGCTACGACGCAATGTTTCACTAATCATTCATTGTGATTTTGGTGTGCTACGACGCAATGTTTCTCTAATCATTCATTGTGATTTTGATGTGCTACGACGCAATGTTTCACTAATCATTCATTGTGATTGTGATGTGCTACAACGCAATGTTTCAGTAATCATTCATTGGGATTGTGACGTGCCACTACGCAATGTTTCACTCATCGTTCATTGTGATTTTGATGTGCTACGACGCAATGTTTTACTAATCAATCATTGTCATTTTGATGTGCTACGACGCAATGTTTCACTAATCATTCATTGTGATTTTGATGTGCTACGACGCAATGTTTCACTAATCATTCATTGTGATTGTGATGTGGTACGACGCAATGTTTTATTCATTATTCATTGTGATTGTGATGTGCTACGACGTAATGTTTCACTAATCATTAATTGTGATTGTGACGTGCTACGACGCAATGTTGCACTAATCATTCATTGTGATTGTGACGTGCTACGACGCAATGTTTTACTCATTATTCATTGTGATTGTGGCGTGCTACGACGTAATGTTTTACTCATCATTCATTGTGATTGTGACATGCTACGACGCAATGTTTTACTCATTATTCATTGAGGTTGTGACGTGCTGCGACGTAAATTTTTACTCATTATTCATTGTGATTGTGATGTGCTACGACGCAATGTTTCACTAATCATTCATTGTGATTTTGATGTGCTAAGACGCAATGTTTCGCTAATCATTCATTGTGATTGTGACGTGCTACGACATAATGCTTCACTAATCATTCATTGTGATTGTGATGTGCCACGACGCAATGTTTCACAAATCATTCATTGTGATTTTCATGCGCTACGACGCAATGTTTCACTAATCAATCATTGTGATTGAGACGTGCTACGACGTAATGTTTCACTAATCATTCATTGTGATTTTGACGTGCTACGACGCAATGCTTCACTTATCATTCATTGTGACTGTGACGTGCTACGGCGCAATGTTTCACTCTTCATTCATTGTGACTTGCTACGACCTAATGTTTCACTAATCATTCATTGTGATTTTGATGTGCTACGACGTAATGTTTCACTAATCATTCATTGTGATTTTGAAGTGTTACGAAGCAATGTTTCACTAATCATTCATTGTGATTTTGAAGTGCTACGATGCAATGTTTCACTAATCATTCATTGTGATATTGATATGCTACGACGTAATGTTTCACTATTCATTCATTGTGACTTTGATGTGCTACGACGCAATGTTTCACTAATCATTCATTGTGATTGTGACGTGCTACGACGCAATGTTTCACTAATCATTCATTGTGATTTTGATGTGCTACGACACAATGTTTCACTAATCATTCATTGTGTTTGGGAAGAGCTACGACGCAATGTTTCACTAATCATTCATTGTGATTTTGACGTGCTACGACGCAATGTTTTACTAATCATTCATTGTGATTGTGATGTGCTACGACGAAATGTTTTACTAATCATTCATTGTGATTGTGATGTGCTGCGACGCAATGTTTCACTAATCATTCATTGTAATCGTGTTGTGCTACGACGCAATGTTTCACTAATCATTCATTGTGAATGTGACGTGCTACGACGCAATGTTTCACTAATCATTCTTTGTGATTGTGACGTGTTACGACGCAATGTTTCACTAATCATTCATTGTGATTGTGACGTGCAACGACGCAATGTTTCACTAATCATTCATTGTGATTGTGATGTGCTACGACTCAATGTTTCACTAATCATTCATTGTGATTGTGATATGCTACGACGCAATGTTTCACTAATCATTCATTGTGATTGTGATGTGCTACGACGTAATTTTTCACTAATCATTCATTGTGATTGTGACGTGCTTCGACACAATGTTTCACTAATCATTCATTGTGATTTTGGTGTGCTACGACGCAATGTTTCAGTAATCATTCATTGGGATTGTGACGTGCCACGACGCAATGTTTCACTCATCGTTCATTGTGATTTTGATGTGCTAAGACGCAATGTTTTACTAATCAATCATTGTCATTTTGATGTGCTACGACGCAATGTTTCACTAATCATTCATTGTGATTTTGATGTGCTACGACGCAATGTTTCACTAATCATTCATTGTAATTGTGATGTGGTACGACGCAATGTTTTATTCATTATTCATTGTGATTGTGATGTGCTACGACGTAATGTTTCACTAATCACTCATTGTGATTGAGACGTGCTACGGCGCAATGTTGCACTAATCATTCATTGTGATTGTGATGTGCTACGACGAAATGTTTTACTAATCATTCATTGTGATTGTGATGTGCTACGACGCAATGTTTCACTAATCATTCATTGTGATTGTGATATGCTACGACGCAATGTTTCACTAATCATTCATTGTGATTGTGATGTGCTACGACGTAATGTTTCACTAATCATTCATTGTGATTGTGACGTGCTTCGACACAATGTTTCATTAAACATTCATTGTGATTTTGGTGTGCTACGACGCAATGTTTCTCTAATCATTCATTGTGATTTTGATGTGCTACGACGCAATGTTTCACTAATCATTCATTGTGATTGTGATGTGCTACATCGCAATGTTTCAGTAATCATTCATTGTGATTGTGATGTTGTGCGACGCAATGTTTTATTCATTATTCATTGTGATTGTGATGTGCTACGACGAAATGTTTTACTAATCATTCATTGTGATTGTGATGTGCTACGACGCAATGTTTCACTAATCATTCATTGTGATTGTGATATGCTACGACGCAATGTTTCACTAATCATTCATTGTGATTGTGATATGCTACGACGCAATGTTTCACTAATCATTCATTGTGATTTTGATGTGCTACGACGCAATGTTTCACTAATCATTCATTGTGATTGTGATGTGGTGCGACGCAATGTTTTATTCATTATTCATTGTGATTGTGATGTGCTACGACGTAATGTTTCACTAATCATTCATTGTGATTGAGACGTGCTACGGCGCAATGTTGCACTAATCATTCATTGTGATTGTGACGTGCTACGACGCAATGTTTTACTCATTATTCATTGTGGTTGTGACGTGCTACGACGTAATGTTTTACTCATTATTCATTGTGACTCTGGCGTGCTACGACGTAAAGTTTTACTCATCATTCATTGTGATTGTGACATGCTACGACGCAATGTTTTACTCATTATTCATTGTGGTTGTGACGTGCAGCGACGTAATGTTTTACTAATCATTCATTGTGATTGTGATGTGCTGCGACGCAATGTTTCACTAATCATTCATTGTAATCGTGATGTGCTACGACGCAATGTTTCACTAATCATTCATTGTGATTGTGAAGTGCTACGACGCAATGTTTCACTAATCATTCTTTGTGATTGTGACGTGTTACGACGCAATGTTTCACTAATCATTCATTGTGATTGTGACGTGCAACGACGTAATGTTTCACTAATCATTCATTGTGATTGTGATGTGCTACGACTCAATGTTTCACTAATCATTCATTGTGATTGTGATATGCTACGACGCAATGTTTCACTAATCATTCATTGTGATTGTGATGTGCTACGACGTAATGTTTCACTAATCATTCATTGTGATTGTGACGTGCTTCGACACAATGTTTTATTAAACATTCATTGTGATTGTGACGTGCTACGACGCAATGTTTCTCTAATCATTCATTGTGATTTTGATGTGCTACGACGCAATGTTTCACTAATCAATCGTTGTCAATTTGATGTGCTACGACGCAATGTTTCACTAATCATTCATTGTGATTTTGATGTGCTACGACGCAATGTTTCACTAATCATTCATTGTGATTGTGATGTGGTGCGACGCAATGTTTTATTCATTATTCATTGTGTTTGTGATGTGCTACGACGTAATGTTTCACTAATCATTCATTGTGATTGAGACGTGCTACGGCGCAATGTTGCACTAATCATTCATTGTGATTGTGACGTGCTACGACGCAATGTTTTACTCATTATTCATTGTGGTTGTGACGTGCTACGACGTAATGTTTTACTCATTATTCATTGTGACTGTGGCGTGCTACGACGTAAAGTTTTACTCATCATTCATTGTGATTGTGACATGCTACGACGCAATGTTTTACTCATTATTCATTGTGGTTGTGACGTGCAGCGACGTAATGTTTTACTCATTATTCATTGTGATTGTGATGTGCTACGATGCAATGTTTCACTAATCATTCATTGTGATTTTGAAGTGTTACGACGCAATGTTTCACTAATCAATCATTGTGATTTTGACGTGCTACGAAGCAATGTTTCACTAATCATTCATTGTGATTGAGATGTGCCACGACGCAATGTTTCACTAATCATTCATTGTGATTGTGATGTGCTACGACGCAATGTTTCACTAATCATTCATTGTGATTGTGATGTACTACGACGCAATGTTTCATGAATCGCTCATTGTGATTGTGATGTGCTACGACGCAATGTTTCACTAATCATTCATTGTGATTGTTATGTGGTACGACGCAATGTTTCACTAATCATTCATTGTGGATTTTGATGTGCTACGACGCAATGTTTCACTAATCATTCATTGTGATTGTGATGTGCTACGACGTAATGTATCACTAATCATTCATTGTGATTGTGACGTGCTTCGACGCAATGTTTTACTAATCATTCATTGTGATTGTGATGTGCTACGACGCAATGTTTCACTAATCATTCATTGTGATTGTGATGTACTACGACGCAATGTTTCATGAATCGCTCATTGTGAATGTGATGTGCTACGACGCAATGTTTCACTAATCATTCATTGTGATTGTTATGTGGTACGACGCAATGTTTCACTAATCATTCATTGTGGATTTTGATGTGCTACGACGCAATGTTTCACTAATCATTCATTGTGATTGTGATGTGCTACGACGTAATGTTTCACTAATCATTCATTGTGATTGTGACGTGCTTCGACACAATGTTTTATTAAACATTCATTGTGATTTTGGTGTGCTACGACGCAATGTTTCTCTAATCATTCATTGTGATTTTGATGTGCTACGACGCAATGTTTCACTAATCATTCATTGTGATTGTGATGTGCTACATCGCAATGTTTCAGTAATCATTCATTGGGATTGTGACGTGCCACGACGCAATGTTTCACTCATCGTTCATTGTGATTTTGATGTGCTAAGACGCAATGTTTTACTAATCAATCATTGTCATTTTGATGTGCTACGACGCAATGTTTCACTAATCATTCATTGTGATTTTGATGTGCTACGACGCAATGTTTCACTAATCATTCATTGTGATTGTGATGTGGTGCGACGCAATGTTGCACTAATCATTCATTGTGATTGTGACGTGCTACGACGCAATGTTTTACTCATTATTCATTGTGGAATAATGAATAAAAATTCATTATTCATTGTGATTGTGATGTGCTACGACGTAATGTTTCACTAATCATTCATTGTGATTGAGACGTGCTACGGCGCAATGTTGCACTAATCATTCATTGTGATTGTGACGTGCTACGACGCAATGTTTTACTCATTATTCATTGTGGTTGTGACATGCTACGACGTAATGTTTTACTCATTATTCATTGTGACTGTGGCGTGCTACGACGTAATTTTTACTCATCATTCATTGTGATTGTGACATGCTACGACGCAATGTTTTACTCATTATTCATTGTGGTTGTGACGTGCAGCGACGTAATGTTTTACTCATTATTCATTGTGATTGTGATGTGCTACGATGCAATGTTTCACTAATCATTCATTGTGATTTTGAAGTGTTACGAAGCAATGTTTCACTAATCAATCATTGTGATTTTGACGTGCTACGACGCAATGTTTCACTAATCATTCATTGTGATTGTGATGTGCCACGACGCAATGTTTCACTAATCATTCATTGTGATTGTGATGTGCTACGACGCAATGTTTCACTAATCATTCATTGTGATTGTGATGTACTACGACGCAATGTTTCACGAATCGCTCATTGTGATTGTGATGTGCTACGACGCAATGTTTCACTAATCAATCATTGTGATTGAGACGTGCTACGACGTAATGTTTCACTAATCATTCATTGTGATTTTGATGTGCTACGACGTAATGTTTCACTAATCATTCATTGTGATTTTGAAGTGTTACGAAGCAATGTTTCACTAATCATTCATTGTGATTTTGAAGTGCTACGATGCAATGTTTCACTAATCATTCATTGTGATATTGATATGCTACGACGTAATGTTTCACTATTCATTCATTGTGACTTTGATGTGCTACGACGCAATGTTTCACTAATCATTCATTGTGATTGTGACGTGCTACGACGCAATGTTTCACTAATCATTCATTGTGATTTTGATGTGCTACGACACAATGTTTCACTAATCATTCATTGTGTTTGGGAAGAGCTACGACGCAATGTTTCACTAATCATTCATTGTGATTTTGACGTGCTACGACGCAATGTTTTACTAATCATTCATTGTGATTGTGATGTGCTACGACGAAATGTTTTACTAATCATTCATTGTGATTGTGATGTGCTGCGACGCAATGTTTCACTAATCATTCATTGTAATCGTGATGTGCTACGACGCAATGTTTCACTAATCATTCATTGTGATTGTGACGTGCTACGACGCAATGTTTCACTAATCATTCTTTGTGATTGTGACGTGTTACGACGCAATGTTTCACTAATCATTCATTGTGATTGTGACGTGCAACGACGTAATGTTTCACTAATCATTCATTGTGGATTGTGACGTGCTACGACGGAATGTTCCACTAATCATTCATTGTGATTGTGACGTGCTACACGCAATGTTTCACTAATCATTCATTGCGATTCTGATGTACAACGACGCAATGTTTCACTAATCATTCATTGTGATTTTGATGTGCTACGACGCAATGTTTCACTAATCATTCATTGTGATTGTGACGTGCTACGACGTAATGTTTCACTGATCATTCATTGTCATTTTGATGTGCTACGACGCAATGTTTCACTAATCATTCATTGTCATTTTGATGTGCTACGACGCAATGTTTCACTAATCATTCATTGTGATTGTGATGTGCTACGACGCAATGTTTTATTCATTATTCATTGTGATTGTGATGTGCTACGACGTAATGTTTCACTAATCATTCATTGTGATTGTGACGTGCTACGACGCAATGTTTCACTCATCATTCATTGTGATTTTGATGAGCTACGACGCAATGTTTCACTAATCATTCATTGTCATTTTGATGTGCTACGACGCAATGTTTCACTAATCATTCATTGTGATTGTGACGTGCTATGACGCAATGTTTAACTCATTATTCATTGTGGTTGTGACGTGCTACAACATAATGTTTTACTCATTATTCATTGTGAGTGTGAGGTGCTATGACGCAATGTGTCACTCATCATTCATTGTGATTTTGATGTGCTACGACGCAATGTTTCACTAATCATTCATTGTGATTGTGGCGTGCTACGACGCAATGTTTTACCCATTATTCATTGAGGTTGTGACGTGCTACGACGTAATGATTTACTCATTATTCATTGTGATTGTTATGTGCTACGACGCAATGTTTTACTAATCATTCATTGTGATTGTGACGTGCTACGACGCAATGTTTCACTCATCATCCATTGTGATTGTGACGTGCTACGACGCAATGTTTCACTAATCATTCATTGCGATTTTGATGTACTACGACGCAAAGTTTCACTAATCATTCATTGTGATTTTGATGTGCTACGACGCAATGTTTCACTAATCATTCATTGTGATTGTGACGTGCTACGACGTAATGTTTCACTGATCATTCATTGTCATTTTGATGTGCTACGACGCAATGTTTTACTAATCAAGCATTGTCATTTTGATGTGCTACGACGCAATGTTTCACTAATCATTCATTGTCATTTTGATGTGCTACGACGCAATGTTTCACTAATCATTCATTGTGATTGTGATGTGCTACGACGCAATGTTTTATTCATTATTCATTGTGATTGTGATGTGCTACGACGTAATGTTTCACTAATCATTCATTGTGATTGTGACGTGCTACGACGCAATGTTTCACTCATCATTCATTGTGATTTTGATGAGCTACGACGCAATGTTTTACTAATCAATCATTGTCATTTTGACGTGCTACGACGCAATGTTTAACTCATTATTCATTGTGGTTGCGACGTGCTACAACATAATGTTTTACTCATTATTCATTGTGAGTGTGACGTGCTATGACGCAATGTGTCACTCATCATTCATTGTGATTTTGATGTGCTACGACGCAATGTTTCACTAATCATTCATTGTGATTGTGGCGTGCTACGACGCAATGTTTTACTCATTATTCATTGTGGTTGTGACGTGCTACGACGTAATGTTTTACTCATTATTCATTGTGATTGTGATGTGCTACGACGCAATGTTTCACTAATCATTCATTGTGATTGTGATGTGCTACGACGCAATGTTTTACTAATCAAGCATTGTTATTTTGATGTGCTACGACGCAATGTTTCACTAATCATTCATTGTCATTTTGATGTGCTACGACGCAATGTTTCACTAATCATTCATTGTGATTGTGATGTGCTACGACGCAATGTTTTATTCATTATTCATTGTGATTATGATGTGCTACGACGTAATGTCTCACTAATCATTCATTGTCATTTTGATGTGCTACGACGCAATGTTTCACTAATCATTCATTGTGATTGTGACGTGCTATGACGCAATGTTTAACTCATTATTCATTGTGGTTGTGACGTGCTACAACTTAATGTTTTACTCATTATTCATTGTGAGTGTGACGTGCTATGACGCAATGTGTCACTCATCATTCATTGTGATTTTGATGTGCTACGACGCAATGTTTTACTAATCAATCATTGTCATTTTGATGTGCTACGACGCAATGTTTCACTAATCATTCATTGTCATTTTGATGTGCTACGACGCAATGTTTCACTAATCATTCATTGTGATTGTGACGTGCTATGACGCAATGTTTTACTCATTATTCATTGTGGTTGTGACGTGCTACAACTTAATGTTTTACTCATTATTCATTGTGAGTGTGACGTGCTATGACGCAATGTGTCACTCATCATTCATTGTGATTTTGATGTGCTACGACGCAATGTTTCACTAATCATTCATTGTGATTGTGGCGTGCTACGACGCAATGTTTCACTCATCATTCATTGTGATTGTGACGTGCTACGACTCAATGTTTCACTAATCATTCATTGTGGATTGTGACGTGCTACGACGGAATGTTCCACAAATCATTCATTGTGATTGTGGCGTGCTACACGCAATGTTTCACTAATCATTCATTGCGATTCTGATGTACTACGACGCAATGTTTCACTAATCATTCATTGTGATTTTGATGTGCTACGACGCAATGTTTCACTAATCATTCATTGTGATTGTGACGTGCTACGACGTAATGTTTCACTAATCATTCATTGTCATTTTGATGTGCTACGACGCAATGTTTTACTAATCAAGCATTGTCATTTTGATGTGCTACGACGCAATGTTTCACTAATCATTCATTGTCATTTTGATGTGCTACGACGCAATGTTTCACTAATCATTCATTGTGATTGTGATGTGCTACGACGCAATGTTTTATTCATTATTCATTGTGATTGTGATGTGCTACGACGTAATGTTTCACTAATCATTCATTGTGATTTTGATGATCTACGACGCAATGTTTTACTAATCAATCATTGTCATTTTGATGTGCTCCGACGCAATGTTTTACTAATCATTCATTGTCATTTTGATGTGCTACGACGCAATGTTTCACTAATCATTCATTGTGATTGTGACGTGCTATGACGCAATGTTTAACTCATTATTCATTGTGGTTGTGACGTGCTACAACATAATGTTTTACTCATTATTCATTGTGAGTGTGACGTGCTATGACGCAATGTGTCACTCATCATTCATTGTGATTTTGATGTGCAACGACGCAATGTTTCACTAATCATTCATTGTGATTGTGGCGTGCTACGACGCAATGTTTTACTCATTATTCATTGTGGTTGTGACGTGCTACGACGTAATGTTTCACTAATCATTCATTGTGATTGTGACGTGCTACGACGCAATGTTTCACTCATCATTCATTGTGATTGTGACGTGTTACGACGCAATGTTTCACTCATCATTCATTGTGATTGTGACGTGCTACGACGGAATGTTCCACTAATCATTCATTGTGATTGTGACGTGCTACGACGCAATGTTTCACTAATCATTCATTGTGATTTTGACGTGCTACGACGCAATGTTTTACTAATCAAGCATTGTCATTTTGATGTGCTACGACGCAATGTTTCACTAATCATTCATTGTCATTTTGATGTGCTATGACGCAATGTTTCACTAATCATTCATTGTGATTGTGATGTGCTACGACGCAATGTTTTATTCATTATTCATTGTGATTGTGATGTGCTACGACGTAATGTTTCACTAATCATTCATTGTGATTGTGCCGTGCTACGACGGAATGTTTCACTCATCATTCATTGTGATTTTGATGATCTACGACGCAATGTTTTACTAATCAATCATTGTCATTTTGATGTGCTCTGACGCAATGTTTTACTAATCATTCATTGTCATTTTGATGTGCTACGACGCAATGTTTCACTAATCATTCATTGTGATTGTGACGTGCTATGACGCAATGTTTAACTCATTATTCATTGTGGTTGTGACGTGCTACAACATAATGTTTTACTCATTATTCATTGTGAGTGTGACGTGCTATGACGCAATGTGTCACTCATCATTCATTGTGATTTTGATGTGCTACGACGCAATGTTTCACTAATCATTCATTGTGATTGTGGCGTGCTACGACGCAATGTTTTACTCATTATTCATTGTGGTTGTGACGTGCTACGACGTAATGTTTCACTAATCATTCATTGTGATTGTGACGTGCTACGACGCAATGTTTCACTCATCATTCATTGTGATTGTGACGTGTTACGACGCAATGTTTCACTCATCATTCATTGTGATTGTGACGTGCTACGACGGAATGTTCCACTAATCATTCATTGTGATTGTGACGTGCTACGACGCAATGTTTCACTAATCATTCATTGTGATTTTGGCGTGCTACGACGGAATGTTTCACTAATCATTCATTGTGATTGTGACGTGCTACCACGCAATGTTTCACTAATCATTCATTGTGATTTTGATGTACTACGACGCAATGTTTCACTAATCATTCATTGTGATTGTGACGTGCTACGACGCAATGTTTCACTAATCATTCATTGTGATTGTGACGTGCTACGACGTAATGTTTCACTAATCATTCATTGTGATTGTTACGTGCTACGACGCAATGTTTCACTAATCATTCATTGTGATTGTGACGTGCTACGATGCAATGTTTCACTAATCATTCATTGTGATTGTGACGTGCTACGACGTAATGTTTCACTAGTCATTCATTGTGATTTTGATGTGCTACGACGTAATGTTTCACTAATCATTCATTGTGATTGTGACGTGCTACAACGCAATGTTTCACTCATCATTCATTGTGATTTTGATGAGCTACGACGCAATGTTTTACTAATCAATCATTGTCCTTTTGATGTGCTACGACGGAATGTTTCACTAATCATTCATTGTCATTTTGATGTGCTACGACGCAATGTTTCACTAATCATTCATTGTGATTGTGACGTGCTACGACGCAATGTTTTACTCATTATTCATTGTGATTGTGACGTGCTACGACGCAATGTTTCACTAATCATTCATTGTGATTGTGACGTGCTACGACGGAATGTTCCACTAACCATTCATTGTGATTGTGACGTGCTACCACGCAAAGTTTCACTCATCATTCATTGTGATTGTAACGTGCTACGACTCAATGTTTCACTAATCATTCATTGTGGATTGTGACGTGCTACGACGGAATGTTCCACTAATCATTCATTGTGATTGTGACGTGCTACACGCAATGTTTCACTAATCATTCATTGCGATTTTGATGTACTACGACGCAAAGTTTCACTAATCATTCATTGTGATTTTGATGTGCTACGACGCAATGTTTCACTAATCATTCATTGTGATTGTGACGTGCTACGACGTAATGTTTCACTGATCATTCATTGTCATTTTGATGTGCTACGACGCAATGTTTTACTAATCAAGCATTGTCATTTTGATGTGCTACGACGCAATGTTTCACTAATCATTCATTGTCATTTTGATGTGCTACGACGCAATGTTTCACTAATCATTCATTGTGATTGTGATGTGCTACGACGCAATGTTTTATTCATTATTCATTGTGATTGTGATGTGCTACGACGCAATGTTTTACTAATCAAGCATTGTCATTTTGATGTGCTACGACGCAATGTTTCACTAATCATTCATTGTCATTTTGATGTGCTACGACGCAATGTTTCACTAATCATTCATTGTGATTGTGACGTGCTATGACGCAATGTTTCACTAATCAAGCATTGTCATTTTGATGTGCTACGACGCAATGTTTCACTAATCATTCATTGTCATTTTGATGTGCTACGACGCAATGTTTTATTCATTATTCATTGTGATTGTGATGTGCTAGGACGTAATGTTTCACTAATCATTCATTGTGATTTTGATGATCTACGACGCAATGTTTTACTAATCAATCATTGTCATTTTGATGTGCTCCGACGCAATGTTTTACTAATCATTCATTGTCATTTTGATGTGCTACGACGCAATGTTTCACTAATCATTCATTGTGATTGTGACGTGCTATGACGCAATGTTTAACTCATTATTCATTGTGGTTGTGACGTGCTACAACATGATGTTTTACTCATTATTCATTGTGAGTGTGACGTGCTATGACGCAATGTGTCACTCATCATTCATTGTGATTTTGATGTGCTACGACGCAATGTTTCACTAATCATTCATTGTGATTGTGGCGTGCTACGACGCAATGTTTTACTCATTATTCATTGTGGTTGTGACGTGCTACGACGTAATGTTTCACTAATCATTCATTGTGATTGTGACGTGCTACGACGCAATGTTTCACTCATCATTCATTGTGATTGTGACGTGTTACGACGCAATGTTTCACTCATCATTCATTGTGATTGTGACGTGCTACGACGGAATGTTCCACTAATCATTCATTGTGATTGTGACGTGCTACGACGCAATGTTTCACTAATCATTCATTGTGATTTTGACGTGCTACGACGCAATGTTTTACTAATCAAGCATTGTCATTTTGATGTGCTACGACGCAATGTTTCACTAATCATTCATTGTCATTTTGATGTGCTATGACGCAATGTTTCACTAATCATTCATTGTGATTGTGATGTGCTACGACGCAATGTTTTATTCATTATTCATTGTGATTGTGATGTGCTACGACGTAATGTTTCACTAATCATTCATTGTGATTGTGACGTGCTACGACGCAATGTTTCACTCATCATTCATTGTGATTTTGATGAGCTACGATGCAATGTTTTACTAATCAATCATTGTCATTTTGACGTGCTACGACGCAATGTTTCACTGATCATTCATTGTGATTTTGATGTGCTACGACGCAATGTTTCACTAATCATTCATTGTGATTGTGACGTGCTACGACGTACTGTTTAACTAACCATTCATTGTGATTTTGATGTGCTACGACGCAATGTTTCACTAATCATTCATTGTGATTGTGACGTGCTACGACGTAATGTTGTATTCATTATTCATTGTGACTGTGATGTGCTACGACGTAATGTTTCACTAATCATTCATTGTGATTGTGACGTGCTACGACGCAATGTTTCACTAATCAATCATTGCCATTTTGACGTGCTACGACGCAATGTTTCACTGATCATTCATTGTGATTTTGATGTGCTACGACGCAATGTTTCACTAATCATTCATTGTGATTGTGACGTGCTACGACGTACTGTTTCACTAACCGTTCATTGTGATTTTGATGTACTACGACGCAATGTTTCACTAATCATTCATTGTGATTGTGACGTGCTACGACGCAATGTTTCACTCATGATTCATTGTGATTGTGACGTGCTACGACGCAATGTTTCACTAATCATTCATTGTGATTGTGACGTGCTACGACTTAATGTTCCACTAATCATTCATTGTGATTGTGACGTGCTACCACGCAATGTTTCACTAATCATTCATTGTGATTTTGATGTACTACGACTCAATGTTTCACTAATCATTCATTGTGATTGTGACTTGCTACGACGCAATGTTTCACTAATCATTCATTGTGATTGTGACGTGCTACGACGCAATGTTTCACTAATCATTCATTGTGATTTTGATGTGCTACGACGTAATGTTTCACAAATCATTCATTGTGATTTTGACGTGCTACGACGCAATGTTTCACTAATCATTCATTGTGATTGTGATGTGCTACGACGCTATGTTTCACTAATTATTCATTGTGATTGTGATGTACTGCGACGCAATGTTTCACTAATCACTCATTGTGACTGTGATGTGCTACGACGCAATGTTTCACTAATCATTCAATGTGATTGTTATGTGGTACGACGCAATGTTTCACTAATCATTCATTGTGATTGTGATGTGCTACGACGTATTGTTTCACTAATCATTCAATGTGATTGTGACGTGCTACGACGCAATGTTTCACTAATCATTCATTGTGATTTTGGTGTGCTAAGACGCAATGTTTCTCTAATCGTTCATTGTGTTTTTGATGTGCTACAACGCAATGTTTCACTATTCATTCATTGTGATTGTTATGTGCTACAACGCAATGTTTCAGTAATCATTCATTGTGATTGTGATGTGGTACGACGCAAAGTTTTATTCATTATTCATTGTGATTGTGATGTGCTAAAACGTATGATGAA
>NW_003117250.1:0-14563 GCF_000003605.2 Saccoglossus kowalevskii
AATCCCATACTGTGGATTCACTCACGGTCTCATCCCGTACTGTGGATTCACTCACGGTCTCATCCCGTACTGTGGATTCACTCACGGTCTCATCCCATACTGTGGATTCACTCACGGTCTCATCCCATACTGTGGATTCACTCACGGTCTCATCCCGTACTGTGGATTCACTCACGGTCTCATCCCATACTGTGGATTCACTCACGGTCTCATCCCGTACTGTGGATTCACTCACGGTCTCATCCCGTACTGTGGATTCACTCACGGTCTCATCCCGTACTGTGGATTCACTCACGGTCTCATCCCGTACTGTGGATTCACTCACGGTCTCATCCCGTACTGTGGATTCACTCACGGTCTCATCCCGTACTGTGGATTCACTCACGGTCTCATCCCATACTGTGGATTCACTCACGGTCTCATCCCATACTGTGGATTCACTCACGGTCTCATCCCATACTGTGGATTCACTCACGGTCTCATCCCGTACTGTGGATTCACTCACGGTCTCATCCCGTACTGTGGATTCACTCACGGTCTCATCCCGTACTGTGGATTCACTCACGGTCTCATCCCGTACTGTGGATTCACTCACGGTCTCATCCCATACTGTGGATTCACTCACGGTCTCATCCCATACTGTGGATTCACTCACGGTCTCATCCCATACTGTGGATTCACTCACGGTCTCATCCCGTACTGTGGATTCACTCACGGTCTCATCCCATACTGTGGATTCACTCACGGTCTCATCCCATACTGTGGATTCACTCACGGTCTCATCCCGTACTGTGGTTTCACTCACGGTCTCATCCCGTACTGTGGATTCACTCACGGTCTCATCCCGTACTGTGGATTCACTCACGGTCTCATCCCGTACTGTGGATTCACTCACGGTCTCATCCCGTACTGTGGATTCACTCACGGTCTCATCCCGTACTGTGGATTCACTCACGGTCTCATCCCGTACTGTGGATTCACTCACGGTCTCATCCCGTACTGTGGTTTTACTCACGGTCTCATCCCGTACTGTGGTTTCACTCACGGTCTCATCCCGTACTGTGGATTCACTCACGGTCTCATCCCATACTGTGGATTCACTCACGGTCTCATCCCATACTGTGGATTCACTCACGGTCTCATCCCATACTGTGGATTCACTCACGGTCTCATCCCGTACTGTGGTTTCACTCACGGTCTCATCCCATACTGTGGATTCACTCACGGTCTCATCCCATACTGTGGATTCACTCACGGTCTCATCCCATACTGTGGATTCACTCACGGTCTCCTCCCGTACTGTGGTTTTACTCACGGTCTCATCCCGTACTGTGGATTCACTCACGGTCTCATCCCGTACTGTGGATTCACTCACGGTCTCATCCCGTACTGTGGATTCACTCACGGTCTCATCCCGTACTGTGGATTCACTCACGGTCTCATCCCGTACTGTGGATTCACTCACGGTCTCATCCCGTACTGTGGATTCACTCACGGTCTCCTCCCGTACTGTGGTTTCACTCACGGTCTCATCCCGTACTGTGGATTCACTCACGGTCTCATCCCGTACTGTGGATTCACTCACGGTCTCATCCCGTACTGTGGATTCACTCACGGTCTCATCCCGTACTGTGGATTCACTCACGGTCTCATCCCGTACTGTGGATTCACTCACGGTCTCATCCCGTACTGTGGATTCACTCACGGTCTCATCCCATACTGTGGATTCACTCACGGTCTCATCCCGTACTGTGGATTCACTCACGGTCTCATCCCGTACTGTGGATTCACTCACGGTCTCATCCCGTACTGTGGTTTCACTCACGGTCTCATCCCATACTGTGGATTCACTCACGGTCTCATCCCGTACTGTGGATTCACTCACGGTCTCATCCCATACTGTGGATTCACTCACGGTCTCATCCCGTACTGTGGATTCACTCACGGTCTCATCCCGTACTGTGGATTCACTCACGGTCTCATCCCGTACTGTGGATTCACTCACGGTCTCATCCCATACTGTGGATTCACTCACGGTCTCATCCCGTACTGTGGTTTCACTCACGGTCTCATCCCATACTGTGGATTCACTCACGGTCTCATCCCGTACTGTGGATTCACTCACGGTCTCATCCCGTACTGTGGATTCACTCACGGTCTCATCCCGTACTGTGGTTTCACTCACGGTCTCATCCCATACTGTGGATTCACTCACGGTCTCATCCCGTACTGTGGATTCACTCACGGTCTCATCCCGTACTGTGGATTCACTCACGGTCTCATCCCGTACTGTGGATTCACTCACGGTCTCATCCCGTACTGTGGATTCACTCACGGTCTCCTCCCGTACTGTGGTTTCACTCACGGTCTCATCCCATACTGTGGATTCACTCACGGTCTCATCCCATACTGTGGATTCACTCACGGTCTCATCCCGTACTGTGGATTCACTCACGGTCTCATCCCATACTGTGGATTCACTCACGGTCTCATCCCATACTGTGGATTCACTCACGGTCTCATCCCGTACTGTGGATTCACTCACGGTCTCATCCCGTACTGTGGATTCACTCACGGTCTCATCCCGTACTGTGGTTTCACTCACGGTCTCATCCCGTACTGTGGATTCACTCACGGTCTCATCCCGTACTGTGGATTCACTCACGGTCTCATCCCGTACTGTGGATTCACTCACGGTCTCATCCCGTACTGTGGATTCACTCACGGTCTCATCCCATACTGTGGATTCACTCACGGTCTCATCCCGTACTGTGGATTCACTCACGGTCTCATCCCGTACTGTGGATTCACTCACGGTCTCATCCCGTACTGTGGATTCACTCACGGTCTCATCCCGTACTGTGGTTTTACTCACGGTCTCATCCCGTACTGTGGATTCACTCACGGTCTCATCCCGTACTGTGGATTCACTCACGGTCTCATCCCGTACTGTGGATTCACTCACGGTCTCATCCCGTACTGTGGATTTACTCACGGTCTCATCCCGTACTGTGGATTCACTCACGGTCTCATCCCGTACTGTGGATTCACTCACGGTCTCATCCCGTACTGTGGATTCACTCACGGTCTCATCCCATACTGTGGATTCACTCACGGTCTCATCCCGTACTGTGGATTCACTCACGGTCTCATCCCGTACTGTGGATTCACTCACGGTCTCATCCCGTACTGTGGATTCACTCACGGTCTCATCCCGTACTGTGGATTCACTCACGGTCTCATCCCATACTGTGGATTCACTCACGGTCTCATCCCATACTGTGGTTTCACTCACGGTCTCATCCCATACTGTGGATTCACTCACGGTCTCATCCCGTACTGTGGATTCACTCACGGTCTCATCCCGTACTGTGGATTCACTCACGGTCTCATCCCGTACTGTGGATTCACTCACGGTCTCATCCCGTACTGTGGATTCACTCACGGTCTCATCCCGTACTGTGGATTCACTCACAGTCTCATCCCGTACTGTGGTTTCACTCACGGTCTCATCCCGTACTGTGGATTCACTCACGGTCTCATCCCGTACTGTGGATTCACTCACGGTCTCATCCCATACTGTGGATTCACTCACGGTCTCATCCCGTACTGTGGATTCACTCACGGTCTCATCCCATACTGTGGATTCACTCACGGTCTCATCCCGTACTGTGGATTCACTCACGGTCTCATCCCATACTGTGGATTCACTCACGGTCTCCTCCCGTACTGTGGTTTTACTCACGGTCTCATCCCGTACTGTGGATTCACTCACGGTCTCATCCCGTACTGTGGATTCACTCACGGTCTCATCCCGTACTGTGGATTCACTCACGGTCTCATCCCGTACTGTGGTTTCACTCACGGTCTCATCCCGTACTGTGGATTCACTCACGGTCTCATCCCGTACTGTGGATTCACTCACGGTCTCATCCCATACTGTGGATTCACTCACGGTCTCATCCCGTACTGTGGATTCACTCACGGTCTCATCCCGTACTGTGGATTCACTCAACGGTCTCATCCCGTACTGTGGATTCACTCACGGTCTCATCCCGTACTGTGGATTCACTCACGGTCTCCTCCCGTACTGTGGTTTCACTCACGGTCTCATCCCATACTGTGGATTCACTCACGGTCTCATCCCATACTGTGGATTCACTCACGGTCTCATCCCGTACTGTGGATTCACTCACGGTCTCATCCCGTACTGTGGATTCACTCACGGTCTCATCCCATACTGTGGATTCACTCACGGTCTCATCCCATACTGTGGATTCACTCACGGTCTCATCCCGTACTGTGGATTCACTCACGGTCTCATCCCGTACTGTGGATTCACTCACGGTCTCATCCCGTACTGTGGATTCACTCACGGTCTCATCCCGTACTGTGGATTCACTCACGGTCTCATCCCATACTGTGGATTCACTCACGGTCTCATCCCGTACTGTGGATTCACTCACGGTCTCATCCCGTACTGTGGATTCACTCACGGTCTCATCCCGTACTGTGGATTCACTCACGGTCTCATCCCGTACTGTGGATTCACTCACGGTCTCATCCCATACTGTGGATTCACTCACGGTCTCATCCCATACTGTGGATTCACTCACGGTCTCATCCCGTACTGTGGATTCACTCACGGTCTCATCCCGTACTGTGGATTCACTCACGGTCTCATCCCATACTGTGGATTCACTCACGGTCTCATCCCGTACTGTGGATTCACTCACGGTCTCATCCCGTACTGTGGATTCACTCACGGTCTCATCCCGTACTGTGGATTCACTCACGGTCTCATCCCGTACTGTGGATTCACTCACGGTCTCATCCCGTACTGTGGATTCACTCACGGTCTCATCCCGTACTGTGGATTCACTCACGGTCTCATCCCGTACTGTGGATTCACTCACGGTCTCATCCCGTACTGTGGATTCACTCACGGTCTCATCCCGTACTGTGGTTTCACTCACGGTCTCATCCCATACTGTGGATTCACTCACGGTCTCCTCCCGTACTGTGGATTCACTCACGGTCTCATCCCGTACTGTGGTTTTACTCACGGTCTCATCCCGTACTGTGGATTCACTCACGGTCTCATCCCGTACTGTGGATTCACTCACGGTCTCATCCCGTACTGTGGATTCACTCACGGTCTCATCCCGTACTGTGGATTCACTCACGGTCTCATCCCGTACTGTGGATTCACTCACGGTCTCATCCCGTACTGTGGATTCACTCACGGTCTCATCCCGTACTGTGGATTCACTCACGGTCTCATCCCGTACTGTGGATTCACTCACGGTCTCATCCCATACTGTGGATTCACTCACGGTCTCATCCCGTACTGTGGATTCACTCACGGTCTCATCCCGTACTGTGGTTTCACTCACGGTCTCATCCCATACTGTGGATTCACTCACGGTCTCATCCCGTACTGTGGATTCACTCACGGTCTCATCCCGTACTGTGGTTTCACTCACGGTCTCATCCCGTACTGTGGTTTCACTCACGGTCTCATCCCGTACTGTGGATTCACTCACGGTCTCATCCCATACTGTGGATTCACTCACGGTCTCCTCCCGTACTGTGGTTTTACTCACGCTCTCATCCCGTACTGTGGATTTACTCACGGTCTCATCCCGTACTGTGGATTCACTCACGGTCTCATCCCGTACTGTGGATTCACTCACGGTCTCATCCCATACTGTGGATTCACTCACGGTCTCATCCCGTACTGTGGTTTTACTCACGGTCTCATCCCGTACTGTGGATTCACTCACGGTCTCATCCCGTACTGTGGATTCACTCACGGTCTCATCCCGTACTGTGGATTCACTCACGGTCTCATCCCGTACTGTGGTTTCACTCACGGTCTCATCCCGTACTGTGGATTCACTCACGGTCTCATCCCATACTGTGGATTCACTCACGGTCTCATCCCGTACTGTGGTTTTACTCACGGTCTCATCCCGTACTGTGGATTCACTCACGGTCTCATCCCGTACTGTGGATTCACTCACGGTCTCATCCCGTACTGTGGATTCACTCACGGTCTCATCCCGTACTGTGGATTCACTCACGGTCTCATCCCGTACTGTGGATTCACTCACGGTCTCATCCCGTACTGTGGATTCACTCACGGTCTCATCCCATACTGTGGATTCACTCACGGTCTCATCCCGTACTGTGGATTCACTCACGGTCTCATCCCATACTGTGGATTCACTCACGGTCTCATCCCATACTGTGGATTCACTCACGGTCTCATCCCATACTGTGGATTCACTCACGGTCTCATCCCGTACTGTGGTTTTACTCACGGTCTCATCCCGTACTGTGGATTCACTCACGGTCTCATCCCGTACTGTGGATTCACTCACGGTCTCATCCCGTACTGTGGATTCACTCACGGTCTCATCCCGTACTGTGGATTCACTCACGGTCTCATCCCGTACTGTGGATTCACTCACGGTCTCATCCCGTACTGTGGATTCACTCACGGTCTCATCCCGTACTGTGGATTCACTCACGGTCTCATCCCGTACTGTGGATTCACTCACGGTCTCATCCCGTACTGTGGATTCACTCACGGTCTCATCCCGTACTGTGGATTCACTCACGGTCTCATCCCGTACTGTGGATTCACTCACGGTCTCATCCCGTACTGTGGATTCACTCACGGTCTCCTCCCGTACTGTGGTTTTACTCACGGTCTCATCCCGTACTGTGGATTCACTCACGGTCTCATCCCGTACTGTGGATTCACTCACGGTCTCATCCCGTACTGTGGATTCACTCACGGTCTCATCCCGTACTGTGGATTCACTCACGGTCTCATCCCGTACTGTGGATTCACTCACGGTCTCATCCCATACTGTGGATTCACTCACGGTCTCATCCCGTACTGTGGTTTTACTCACGGTCTCATCCCGTACTGTGGATTCACTCACGGTCTCATCCCGTACTGTGGATTCACTCACGGTCTCATCCCGTACTGTGGATTCACTCACGGTCTCATCCCGTACTGTGGATTCACTCACGGTCTCATCCCATACTGTGGATTCACTCACGGTCTCATCCCGTACTGTGGATTCACTCACGGTCTCATCCCATACTGTGGATTCACTCACGGTCTCATCCCGTACTGTGGTTTCACTCACGGTCTCATCCCATACTGTGGATTCACTCACGGTCTCATCCCGTACTGTGGATTCACTCACGGTCTCATCCCGTACTGTGGATTCACTCACGGTCTCATCCCGTACTGTGGATTCACTCACGGTCTCATCCCATACTGTGGATTCACTCACGGTCTCATCCCGTACTGTGGATTCACTCACGGTCTCATCCCATACTGTGGATTCACTCACGGTCTCCTCCCGTACTGTGGTTTTACTCACGGTCTCATCCCGTACTGTGGATTCACTCACGGTCTCATCCCGTACTGTGGATTCACTCACGGTCTCATCCCGTACTGTGGATTCACTCACGGTCTCATCCCGTACTGTGGTTTCACTCACGGTCTCATCCCGTACTGTGGATTCACTCACGGTCTCATCCCGTACTGTGGATTCACTCACGGTCTCATCCCATACTGTGGATTCACTCACGGTCTCATCCCGTACTGTGGATTCACTCACGGTCTCATCCCGTACTGTGGATTCACTCACGGTCTCATCCCGTACTGTGGATTCACTCACGGTCTCATCCCGTACTGTGGTTTCACTCACGGTCTCATCCCGTACTGTGGATTCACTCACGGTCTCATCCCGTACTGTGGATTCACTCACGGTCTCATCCCATACTGTGGATTCACTCACGGTCTCATCCCGTACTGTGGATTCACTCACGGTCTCATCCCGTACTGTGGATTCACTCACGGTCTCATCCCATACTGTGGATTCACTCACGGTCTCATCCCGTACTGTGGATTCACTCACGGTCTCATCCCGTACTGTGGATTCACTCACGGTCTCATCCCGTACTGTGGATTCACTCACGGTCTCATCCCGTACTGTGGATTCACTCACGGTCTCATCCCGTACTGTGGATTCACTCACGGTCTCATCCCGTACTGTGGATTCACTCACGGTCTCATCCCGTACTGTGGATTCACTCACGGTCTCATCCCGTACTGTGGATTCACTCACGGTCTCATCCCGTACTGTGGATTCACTCACGGTCTCATCCCGTACTGTGGATTCACTCACGGTCTCATCCCGTACTGTGGATTCACTCACGGTCTCATCCCGTACTGTGGATTCACTCACGGTCTCATCCCGTACTGTGGATTCACTCACGGTCTCATCCCGTACTGTGGATTCACTCACGGTCTCATCCCGTACTGTGGATTCACTCACGGTCTCATCCCGTACTGTGGATTCACTCACGGTCTCATCCCGTACTGTGGATTCACTCACGGTCTCATCCCGTACTGTGGATTCACTCACGGTCTCATCCCGTACTGTGGATTCACTCACGGTCTCATCCCGTACTGTGGATTCACTCACGGTCTCATCCCGTACTGTGGATTCACTCACGGTCTCATCCCGTACTGTGGATTCACTCACGGTCTCATCCCGTACTGTGGATTCACTCACGGTCTCATCCCGTACTGTGGATTTCACTCACGGTCTCATCCCGTACTGTGGATTCACTCACGGTCTCATCCCGTACTGTGGATTCACTCACGGTCTCATCCCGTACTGTGGATTCACTCACGGTCTCATCCCGTACTGTGGATTCACTCACGGTCTCATCCCGTACTGTGGATTCACTCACGGTCTCATCCCGTACTGTGGATTCACTCACGGTCTCATCCCGTACTGTGGATTCACTCACGGTCTCATCCCGTACTGTGGATTCACTCACGGTCTCATCCCGTACTGTGGATTCACTCACGGTCTCCTCCCGTACTGTGGTTTTACTCACGGTCTCATCCCGTACTGTGGATTCACTCACGGTCTCATCCCGTACTGTGGATTCACTCACGGTCTCATCCCGTACTGTGGATTCACTCACGGTCTCATCCCGTACTGTGGATTCACTCACGGTCTCATCCCGTACTGTGGATTCACTCACGGTCTCATCCCGTACTGTGGATTCACTCACGGTCTCATCCCGTACTGTGGATTCACTCACGGTCTCATCCCGTACTGTGGATTCACTCACGGTCTCATCCCGTACTGTGGATTCA
Organism: Saccoglossus kowalevskii; assembly: GCF_000003605.2. Classification (NCBI taxonomy): domain Eukaryota; kingdom Metazoa; phylum Hemichordata; class Enteropneusta; family Harrimaniidae; genus Saccoglossus; species Saccoglossus kowalevskii. The sequence continues at coordinate 9,203 of NW_003117250.1, forward strand.
CTCACGGTCTCATCCCATACTGTGGATTCACTCACGGTCTCATCCCGTACTGTGGATTCACTCACGGTCTCATCCCGTACTGTGGTTTCACTCACGGTCTCATCCCATACTGTGGATTCACTCACGGTCTCATCCCGTACTGTGGATTCACTCACGGTCTCATCCCATACTGTGGATTCACTCACGGTCTCATCCCGTACTGTGGATTCACTCACGGTCTCATCCCGTACTGTGGATTCACTCACGGTCTCATCCCGTACTGTGGATTCACTCACGGTCTCATCCCATACTGTGGATTCACTCACGGTCTCATCCCGTACTGTGGTTTCACTCACGGTCTCATCCCATACTGTGGATTCACTCACGGTCTCATCCCGTACTGTGGATTCACTCACGGTCTCATCCCGTACTGTGGATTCACTCACGGTCTCATCCCGTACTGTGGATTCACTCACGGTCTCATCCCATACTGTGGATTCACTCACGGTCTCATCCCGTACTGTGGATTCACTCACGGTCTCATCCCGTACTGTGGATTCACTCACGGTCTCATCCCGTACTGTGGATTCACTCACGGTCTCATCCCGTACTGTGGATTCACTCACGGTCTCATCCCGTACTGTGGTTTCACTCACGGTCTCATCCCGTACTGTGGATTCACTCACGGTCTCATCCCGTACTGTGGTTTCACTCACGGTCTCATCCCGTACTGTGGATTCACTCACGGTCTCATCCCATACTGTGGATTCACTCACGGTCTCATCCCGTACTGTGGATTCACTCACGGTCTCATCCCGTACTGTGGTTTCACTCACGGTCTCATCCCGTACTGTGGTTTTACTCACGGTCTCATCCCGTACTGTGGATTCACTCACGGTCTCATCCCGTACTGTGGATTCACTCACGGTCTCATCCCGTACTGTGGATTCACTCACGGTCTCATCCCGTACTGTGGATTCACTCACGGTCTCATCCCGTACTGTGGATTCACTCACGGTCTCCTCCCGTACTGTGGATTCACTCACGGTCTCATCCCGTACTGTGGATTCACTCACGGTCTCATCCCATACTGTGGATTCACTCACGGTCTCATCCCATACTGTGGATTCACTCACGGTCTCATCCCGTACTGTGGATTCACTCACGGTCTCATCCCATACTGTGGATTCACTCACGGTCTCATCCCGTACTGTGGATTCACTCACGGTCTCATCCCGTACTGTGGTTTCACTCACGGTCTCATCCCGTACTGTGGTTTCACTCACGGTCTCATCCCGTACTGTGGATTCACTCACGGTCTCATCCCGTACTGTGGATTCACTCACGGTCTCATCCCGTACTGTGGATTCACTCACGGTCTCATCCCGTACTGTGGATTCACTCACGGTCTCATCCCGTACTGTGGATTCACTCACGGTCTCATCCCATACTGTGGATTCACTCACGGTCTCATCCCGTACTGTGGATTCACTCACGGTCTCATCCCATACTGTGGATTCACTCACGGTCTCATCCCGTACTGTGGATTCACTCACGGTCTCATCCCGTACTGTGGATTCACTCACGGTCTCATCCCATACTGTGGATTCACTCACGGTCTCATCCCGTACTGTGGATTCACTCACGGTCTCATCCCATACTGTGGATTCACTCACGGTCTCATCCCGTACTGTGGATTCACTCACGGTCTCATCCCGTACTGTGGATTCACTCACGGTCTCATCCCGTACTGTGGATTCACTCACGGTCTCATCCCATACTGTGGATTCACTCACGGTCTCATCCCATACTGTGGATTCACTCACGGTCTCATCCCGTACTGTGGATTCACTCACGGTCTCATCCCGTACTGTGGTTTCACTCACGGTCTCATCCCGTACTGTGGATTCACTCACGGTCTCATCCCGTACTGTGGATTCACTCACGGTCTCATCCCGTACTGTGGATTCACTCACGGTCTCATCCCATACTGTGGATTCACTCACGGTCTCATCCCGTACTGTGGTTTCACTCACGGTCTCATCCCGTACTGTGGATTCACTCACGGTCTCCTCCCGTACTGTGGTTTCACTCACGGTCTCATCCCATACTGTGGATTCACTCACGGTCTCATCCCGTACTGTGGTTTCACTCACGGTCTCATCCCGTACTGTGGATTCACTCACGGTCTCATCCCGTACTGTGGATTCACTCACGGTCTCATCCCGTACTGTGGATTCACTCACGGTCTCATCCCGTACTGTGGTTTCACTCACGGTCTCATCCCGTACTGTGGATTCACTCACGGTCTCATCCCGTACTGTGGATTCACTCACGGTCTCCTCCCGTACTGTGGTTTCACTCACGGTCTCATCCCGTACTGTGGATTCACTCACGGTCTCATCCCGTACTGTGGATTCACTCACGGTCTCATCCCGTACTGTGGATTCACTCACGGTCTCATCCCGTACTGTGGATTCACTCACGGTCTCATCCCATACTGTGGATTCACTCACGGTCTCATCCCGTACTGTGGATTCACTCACGGTCTCATCCCGTACTGTGGTTTCACTCACGGTCTCATCCCGTACTGTGGATTCACTCACGGTCTCATCCCGTACTGTGGATTCACTCACGGTCTCCTCCCGTACTGTGGTTTCACTCACGGTCTCATCCCGTACTGTGGATTCACTCACGGTCTCATCCCGTACTGTGGATTCACTCACGGTCTCATCCCGTACTGTGGATTCACTCACGGTCTCATCCCGTACTGTGGATTCACTCACGGTCTCATCCCATACTGTGGATTCACTCACGGTCTCATCCCGTACTGTGGATTCACTCACGGTCTCATCCCGTACTGTGGATTCACTCACGGTCTCATCCCGTACTGTGGTTTCACTCACGGTCTCATCCCGTACTGTGGATTCACTCACGGTCTCATCCCGTACTGTGGATTCACTCACGGTCTCATCCCATACTGTGGATTCACTCACGGTCTCATCCCGTACTGTGGTTTCACTCACGGTCTCATCCCGTACTGTGGATTCACTCACGGTCTCATCCCATACTGTGGATTCACTCACGGTCTCATCCCGTACTGTGGATTCACTCACGGTCTCATCCCGTACTGTGGATTCACTCACGGTCTCATCCCATACTGTGGATTCACTCACGGTCTCATCCCGTACTGTGGATTCACTCACGGTCTCATCCCGTACTGTGGATTCACTCACGGTCTCATCCCGTACTGTGGATTTCACTCACGGTCTCATCCCGTACTGTGGATTCACTCACGGTCTCATCCCGTACTGTGGATTCACTCACGGTCTCATCCCGTACTGTGGATTCACTCACGGTCTCATCCCATACTGTGGATTCACTCACGGTCTCATCCCATACTGTGGATTCACTCAACGGTCTCATCCCGTACTGTGGATTCACTCACGGTCTCATCCCGTACTGTGGATTCACTCACGGTCTCATCCCGTACTGTGGATTCACTCACGGTCTCATCCCGTACTGTGGATTCACTCACGGTCTCATCCCATACTGTGGATTCACTCACGGTCTCATCCCATACTGTGGTTTCACTCACGGTCTCATCCCATACTGTGGATTCACTCACGGTCTCATCCCGTACTGTGGATTCACTCACGGTCTCATCCCGTACTGTGGATTCACTCACGGTCTCATCCCGTACTGTGGTTTCACTCACGGTCTCATCCCGTACTGTGGATTCACTCACGGTCTCATCCCGTACTGTGGATTCACTCACGGTCTCATCCCGTACTGTGGTTTTACTCACGGTCTCATCCCGTACTGTGGTTTCACTCACGGTCTCATCCCGTACTGTGGATTCACTCACGGTCTCATCCCGTACTGTGGATTCACTCACGGTCTCATCCCATACTGTGGATTCACTCACGGTCTCATCCCGTACTGTGGATTCACTCACGGTCTCATCCCGTACTGTGGATTCACTCACGGTCTCATCCCGTACTGTGGATTCACTCACGGTCTCATCCCGTACTGTGGATTCACTCACGGTCTCATCCCATACTGTGGATTCACTCACGGTCTCATCCCGTACTGTGGATTCACTCACGGTCTCATCCCATACTGTGGATTCACTCACGGTCTCATCCCGTACTGTGGATTCACTCACGGTCTCATCCCGTACTGTGGATTCACTCACGGTCTCATCCCGTACTGTGGATTCACTCACGGTCTCATCCCGTACTGTGGATTCACTCACGGTCTCATCCCGTACTGTGGATTCACTCACGGTCTCATCCCATACTGTGGATTCACTCACGGTCTCATCCCGTACTGTGGTTTTACTCACGGTCTCATCCCGTACTGTGGATTCACTCACGGTCTCATCCCGTACTGTGGATTCACTCACGGTCTCATCCCGTACTGTGGATTCACTCACGGTCTCATCCCGTACTGTGGATTCACTCACGGTCTCATCCCGTACTGTGGATTCACTCACGGTCTCATCCCGTACTGTGGATTCACTCACGGTCTCATCCCATACTGTGGATTCACTCACGGTCTCATCCCGTACTGTGGATTCACTCACGGTCTCATCCCATACTGTGGATTCACTCACGGTCTCATCCCATACTGTGGATTCACTCACGGTCTCATCCCATACTGTGGATTCACTCACGGTCTCATCCCGTACTGTGGTTTTACTCACGGTCTCATCCCGTACTGTGGATTCACTCACGGTCTCATCCCGTACTGTGGATTCACTCACGGTCTCATCCCGTACTGTGGATTCACTCACGGTCTCATCCCGTACTGTGGATTCACTCACGGTCTCATCCCGTACTGTGGATTCACTCACGGTCTCATCCCGTACTGTGGATTCACTCACGGTCTCATCCCGTACTGTGGATTCACTCACGGTCTCATCCCGTACTGTGGTTTCACTCACGGTCTCATCCCGTACTGTGGATTCACTCACGGTCTCATCCCATACTGTGGATTCACTCACGGTCTCATCCCGTACTGTGGATTCACTCACGGTCTCATCCCGTACTGTGGTTTCACTCACGGTCTCATCCCGTACTGTGGATTCACTCACGGTCTCATCCCATACTGTGGATTCACTCACGGTCTCATCCCGTACTGTGGATTTACTCACGGTCTCATCCCGTACTGTGGATTCACTCACGGTCTCATCCCGTACTGTGGATTCACTCACGGTCTCATCCCATACTGTGGATTCACTCACGGTCTCATCCCCGTACTGTGGATTCACTCACGGTCTCATCCCGTACTGTGGATTCACTCACGGTCTCATCCCCGTACTGTGGATTCACTCACGGTCTCATCCCCGTACTGTGGATTTCACTCACGGTCTCATTC
>NW_003117265.1:0-33103 GCF_000003605.2 Saccoglossus kowalevskii
TCAATGTTATGCAATGTTTTTACGTGACATTTCCTAGTACATGTGTGCGGTGTTACAATTATGGATTGACTGATGCATTGGTACAGAAAGCAAGTGTAGTATTAATGTTATGCAATGTATTTACGTAACATTTCCTAATACATGTGTGGGGTGTTACAGTTATGGATTGTCTGATGCATTGGTACATAAAGCAAGTGCAATATCAAGGTCATGCAATGTATTTACGTGACATTTCCTAGTACATGTGTGGGTGTTACATTTATGGATTGACTGATGCATTGGTACAGAAAGCAAGTGTAATATCAATGTTATGCAATGTATTCACGTAACATTTCCTAGTACATGTGTGGGGTGTTACAATTATGGATTGACTGATTCATTGGTACAGAAAGCAAGCGTAATATTAATGTTATGCAATGTATTTACGTAACATTTCCTAGTACATGTGTGGGTGTTACAATTATGGATTGACTGATGCATTGGTACAGAAAGCAAGTGTAATATCAATGTTATACAATGTATTTACGTAACATTTCCTAGTACATGTGTTAGGTGTTACAATTTTTATTTGGCTGATGCATTGGTACAGAAAGCAAGTGTAATATTAATGTTATGCAATGTATTTACGTAACATTTCCTAGTACATGTGTGGGGTGTTACAATTGTGGATTGACTGATGCATTGGTACAGAAAGCAAGTGTAATATCAATGTTATTCAATGTATTTACGTAACATTTCCTAGTACATGTGTTACGTGTTACAATTTTTATTTGGCTGATGCATTGGTACAGAAAAGCAAGTGCAATATTAATGTTATGCAATGTATTTACGTAACATTTCCTAGTACATGTGTGAGGTGTTACAATTATGGATTGACTGATGCATTAGTACAGAAAGCAAGTGCAATATCAGTGTTATTCAATGTAATTACGTGACATTTCCTAGTACATGTGTGGGGTGTTACAATTATGGATTGACTGATGCATTGGTACAGAAAGCAAGTGTAATATCAAGGTTATGCAATGTATTTACGTAACATTTCCTAGTACATGTGTGGGTGTTACAATTATGGATTGACTGATGCATTGGTACAGAAAGCAAGTGTAATATCAATGTTATGCAATGTATTTACGTAACATTTCCTAGTACATGTGTGGGGTGTTACAATTATGAATTGACTGATGCATTGGTACAGAAAGCAAGTGTAATATCACTGTTATGCAATATATTCACGTAACATTTCCTCGTACATGTGTGGGGTGTTACTATTATGGATTGACTGATGCATTGGTACAGAAAGCAAGTGCAATATTAATGTTATGCAATGTATTTACGTAACATTTCCTAGTACATGTGTGAGGTGTTACAATTACGGATTGGCTGATGCATTGATACAGAAAGCAAGTGTAATATCAAGGTTATGCAATGTATTTACGTAACATTTCCTAGTACATGTGTGGGGTGTTACAATTATGGATTGACTGATGCATTGGTACAGACAGCAAGTGTAATATCACTGTTATGCAATGTATTCACGTAACATTTCCTAGTACACGTGTGGGTGTTACAATTATGGATTGACTGATGCATTGGTACAGAAAGCAAGTGTAATATCACTGTTATGCAATGTATTCACGTAACAGTTCCTCGTACATGTGTGGGGTGTTACAATTATGGATTGACTGATGCATTGGTACAGAAAGCAAGTGCAATATTAATGTTATGCAATGTATTTACGTAACATTTCCTAGTACATGTGTGAGGTGTTACAATTATGGATTGACTGATGCATTGGTACAGACAGCAAGTGTAATATCACTGTTATGCAATGTATTCACGTAACATTTCCTAGTACATGTGTGGGTGTTACAATTATGGATTGACTGATGCATTGGTACAGAAAGCAAGTGTAATATCACTGTTATGCAATGTATTCAAGTAACATTTCCTCGTACATGTGTGGGGTGTTACAATTATGGATTGACTGATGCATTGGTACAGAAAGCAAGTGCAATATTAATGTTATGCAATGTATTTACGTAACATTTCCTAGTACATGTGTGAGGTGTTACAATTATGGATTGACTGATGCATTGGTACAGAAAGCAAGTGTAATATCAATGTTATGCAATGTATTTACGTGACATTTCCTAGTACATGTGTGGGGTGTTACAATTATGGATTGACTGATGCATTGGTACAGAAAGCAAGTGTAATATCAATGTTATACAATGTATTTACGTAACATTTCCTAGTACATGTGTGGGTGTTACAATTATGGATTGACTGATGCATTGGTACAGAAAGCAAGTGTAATATCAATGTTATACAATGTATTTACGTAACATTTCCTAGTACATGTGTTAGGTGTTACAATTTTTATTTGGCTGATGCATTGGTACAGAAAGCAAGTGTAATATTAATGTTATGCAATGTATTTACGTAACATTTGCTAGTACATGTGTGGGTGTTACAATTATGGATTGGCTGATGCATTGGTACTGAAAGCAAGTGTAATATTAATGTTATGCAATGTATTTACGTAACATTTCCTAGTACATGTGTGGGGTGTTACAATTGTGGATTGACTGATGCATTGGTACAGACAGCAAGTGCAATATTAATGTTATGCAATGTATTTACGTAGCATTCTCTAGTACATGTGTGGGGTGTTACAATTATGGATTGACTGATGCATTGGTACAGACAGCAAGTGCAATATTAATGTTATGCAATGTATTTACGTATCATTTCCTAGTACATGGATGGGTGTTACAATTATGGATTGACTGATGCATTGGTACAGACAGCAAGTGCAATATTAATGTTATGCAATGTATTTACGTATCATTTCCTAGTACATGTATGGGTGTTAAAATTATGGATTGACTGATGCATTGATACAGAAAGCAAGTGCAATATCAAGGTTATGCAATGTATTTACGTGACATTTCCTAGTACATGTGCGGTTTAAAATTATGGATTAACTGATGCATTGGTACAGAAAGCGAGTGTAATATCACTCTTATGGAATGTATTTACGTAACATTTGCTAGTACATGTGTGGGGTGTTACAATTATGGATTGACTGATGCATTGGTACAGACAGCAAGTGCAATATCAATGTTATGCAATGTATTTACGTATCATTTCCTAGTACATATATGGGGGGTAAATTTTATGAATTGCCGGAGAATTGGTAACGTAAGTCAGGAGAATTATACTGGTCAGGCAATGTATTTACGTAACATTTCCTAGTACATGTGTGGGTGTTACAATTATGGATTGACTGATGCATTGGTACAGGAAGCAAGTGTAATATCAATGTTATACAATGTATTTACGTAACATTTCCAAGTACATGTGTTAGGTGTTACAATTATGGATTGGCTGATGCATTGGTACAGAAAGCAAGTGTAATATTAATGTTATGCAATGTATTTACGTAACATTTGCTAGTACATGTGTGGGTGTTACAATTATGGATTGGCTGATGCATTGGTACTGAAAGCAAGTGTAATATTAATGTTATGCAATGTATTTACGTAACATTTCCTAGTACATCTGTGGGGTGTTACAATTATGGATTGACTGATGCAATGGTACAGAAAGCCAGTGCAATATAAAGGTTATGCAATGTATTTACGTAACATTTCCTAGTACATGTGTGGGTGTTACAATTATGGATTGACTGATGCATTGGTACAGAAAGCAAGTGCAATATCACTGTTATGCAATGTATTTACGTAACATTTTCTAGTACATGTGTGCGGTGTTACAATTATGGATTTACTGATGCATTGGTACAGAAAGCAAGTACAATATTAATGTTATGCAATGTATTTACGTAACATTTGCTAGTACATGTGTGGGTGTTACAATTATGGATTGGCTGATGCATTGGTACTGAAAGCAAGTGTAATATTAATGTTATGCAATGTATTTACGTAACATTTCCTAGTACATGTGTGGGGTGTTACAATTATGGATTGACTGATGCATTGGTACAGAAAGCAAGTGTAATATTAATGATATGCAATGTATTTACGTAACATTTCCTAGTACATGTGTGGGTGTTACAATTATCGATTGGCTGATGCATTGGTACTGAAAGCAAGTGTAATATTAATGTTATGCAATGTATTTACGTAACAATTCCTAATACATGTGTGGGGTGTTACAGTTATGGACTGTCTGATGCATTGGTACAGAAAGCAAGCGTAATATTAATGTTATGCAATGTATTTACGTAACATTTCCTAGTACATGTGTGGGTGTTACAATTATGGATTGACTGATGCATTGGTACAGAAAGCAAGTGTAATATTAATGTTATGCAATGTATTTACGTAACATTTCCTAGTACATGTGTGGGTGTTACAATTATGGATTGGCTGATGCATTGGTACTGAAAGCAAGTGTAATATTAATTTTATGCAATGCATTTACGTAACATGTCCTAGTACATGTGTGGGGTGTTACAATTATGGATTGACTGATGCATTGGTACAGAAAGCAAGTGCAATATCTAGGTTATGCAATGTATTTACGTAACATTTCCTAGTACATGTGTGGGGTGTTACAATTATGGATTGACTGATGCATTGTTACAGAAAGCAAATGTAATATCAATGTTATGCAATGTATTTACGTAACATTTCCTAATACATGTGCGGTTTAAAATTATGGATTGACTGATGCATTGGTACAGAAAGCAAGTGTAATATCATTGTTATGCAATGTATTTAAGTATCATGTCCTAGTACATATATGGGTGTTACAATTATGGATTGACTGATGCATTGGTACAGAAAGCAAGTACAATATTAATGTTATGCAATGTATTTACGTAACATTTGCTAGTACATGTGTGGGTGTTACAATTATGGATTGGCTGATGCATTGGTACTGAAAGCAAGTGTAATATTAATGTTATGCAATGTATTTACGTAACATTTCCTAGTACATGTGTGGGGTGTTACAATTATGGATTGACTGATGCATTGGTACAGAAAGCAAGTGTAATATTAATGTTATGCAATGTATTTACGTAACATTTCCTAGTACATGTGTGGGTGTTACAATTATGGATTGGCTGATGCATTGGTACTGAAAGCAAGTGTAATATTAATGTTATGCAATGTATTTACGTAACATTTTCTAGTACATGTGTGGGGTGTTACAATTATGGATTGACTGATGCATTGGTACAGAAAGTAAGTGCAATATCAAGGTTATGCAATGTATTTACGTAACATTTCCTAGTACATGTGTGGGTGTTACAATTATGGATTGACTGATGCATTGGTACAGAAAGCAAGTGCAATATCACTGTCATGCAATGTATTTACGTAACATTTTCTAGTACATGTGTGCGGTGTTACAATTATGGATCTACTGATGCATTGGTACAGACAGCAAGTGCAATATTAATGTTATGCAATGTATTTTCGTGACATTTCCTAGTACATGTGTGGGGTGTTACAATTATAGATTGACTGATGCATTGGTACAGACAGCAAGTGCAATATTAATGTTATGCAATGTATTTACGTATCATTTCCTAGTACATGGATGGGTGTTACAATTATAGATTGACTGATGCATTGGTACAGAGAGCAAGTGTAATATCAATGTTATGCAATGTATTTACGTAGCATTCCCTAGTACATGTGTGGGGTGTTACAATTATAGATTGGCTGATGCATTGGTACAGACAGCAAGTGCAATATTAATGTTATGCAATGTATTTACGTATCATTTCCTAGTACATGTATGGGTGTTAAAATTATGGATTGACTGATGCATTGGTAGAGAAAGCAAATGTAATATCAGTGTTATGCAATGTATTTACGTATCATTTCCTAGTACATGTGTGGGGTGTTACAATTATGGATTGACTGATGCATAGGTACAGACAGCAAGTGCAATATTAATGTTATGCAATGTATTTACGTATCGTTTCCTAGTACATGTATGGGTGTTACAATTATGGATTGACTGATGCATTGGTACAGAAAGCAAGTGTAATATCAGTGTTATGCAATGTATTTACGTATCATTTCCTAGTACATGTATGGGTGTTACAATTATGGATTAACTGATGCATTGGTACAGACAGCAAGTGCAATATCACTGTTATGCAATGTATTCACGTGACATTTCCTAGTACATGTGTGGGTGTTAAAATTATGGATTGACTGATGCATTGGTACAGAAAGCAAATGTAATATCAATGTTATGCATTGTATTTACGTAACATCTCCTAGTACATGTGTGCGGTGTTACAATTATGGATTGGCTGATGCATTGGTACAGAAAGCAAGTGTAATATAAATGTTATGCAATGTATTTACGTAACATTTCCTAGTACATGTGTGGGGTGTTACAATTATGGATTGACTGATGCATTGGTACAGAAAACAAGTGCAATATCAATGTTATGCAATGTATTTACGTAACATTTGCTAGTACATGTGTGGGGTGTTACAATTATGGATTGACTGATGCATTGGTACAGAAAGCAAGTGTAATATCAATGTTATGCAATGTTTTTACGTGACATTTCTAGTACATGGGTGCGGTGTTACAATTATGGATTGACAGATGCTTTGGTACAGAAAGCAAGTGTAGTATTAATGTTATGCAATGTATTTACGTAAAATTTCCTAGTACATATGTGGGGTGTTACAGTTATGGATTGTCTGATGCATTGGTACAGAAAGCAAGTGCAATATTAATGTTATGCAATGTTTTTACGTGACATTTCCTAGAACATGTGTGGGGTGTTACAATTATGGATTGACTGATACATTGGTACAGAAAGCAAGTGCAATATCAAGGTCATGCAATGTATTTACGTGACATTTCCTAGTACATGTGTGGGTGTTACAATTATGGATTGACTGATGCATTGGTACAGAAAGCAAGTGTAATATCAATGTTATGCAATGTATTTACGTAACATTTCCTAGTACATGTGTGGGGTGTTACAATTATGGATTGACTGATGCATTGGTACAGAAAGCAAGTGTAATATCAATGTTATACAATGTATTTACGTAACATTTCCAAGTACATGTGTTAGGTGTTACAATTATGGATTGGCTGATGCATTGGTACAGAAAGCAAGTGTAATATTAATGTTATGCAATGTATTTACGTAACATTTGCTAGTACATGTGTGGGTGTTACAATTATGGATTGGCTGATGCATTGGTACTGAAAGCAAGTGTAATATTAATGTTATGCAATGTATTTACGTAACATTTCCATAGTACATGTGTGGGGTGTTACAATTATGGATTGACTGATGCATTGGTACAGAAAGCAAGCGTAATATTAATGTTATGTAATGTATTTACGTAACATTTCCTAGTACATGTGTGGGTGTTACAATTATGGATTGACTGATGCATTGGTACAGAAAGCAAGTGTATTATCAAGGTTATGCAATGTATTTACGTAACATTTCCTAGTACATGTGTGGGTGTTACAATTATGGATTGACTGATGCATTGGTACAGGAAGCAAGTGTAATATCAATGTTATACAATGTATTTACGTAACATTTCCAAGTACATGTGTTAGGTGTTACAATTATGGATTGGCTGATGCATTGGTACAGAAAGCAAGTGTAATATTAATGTTATGCAATGTATTTATGTAACATTTGCTAGTACATGTGTGGGTGTTACAATTATGGATTGGCTGATGCATTGGTACTGAAAGCAAGTGTAATATTAATGTTATGCAATGTATTTACGTAACATTTCCTAGTACATGTGTGGGGTGTTACAATTATGGATTGACTGATGCAATGGTACAGAAAGCCAGTGCAATATAAAAGTTATGCAATGTATTTACGTAACATTTCCTAGTACATGTGTGGGTGTTACAATTATGGATTGACTGATGCATTGGTACAGAAAGCAAGTGCAATATCACTGTTATGCAATGTATTTACGTAACATTTTCTAGTACATGTGTGCGGTGTTACAATTATGGATTTACTGATGCATTGGTACAGACAGCAAGTGCAATATTAATGTTATGCAATGTATTTACGTAGCATTCCCTAGTACATGTGTGGGGTGTTACAATTATGGATTGACTGATGCATTGGTACAGACAGCAAGTGCAATATTAATGTTATGCAATGTATTTACGTAACGTTTGCTAGTACATGTGTGGGTGTTACAATTATGGATTGACTGATGCATTGGTACAGAAAGCAAGTGTATTATCAAGGTTATGCAATGTATTTACGTAACATTTCCTAGTACATGTGTGGGTGTTACAATTATGGATTGACTGATGCATTGGTACAGAAAGCAAGTGTAATATCAATGTTATGCAATGTATTTACGTAACATTTCCTAGTACATGTGTGGGGTGTTACAATAATGGATTGACCGATCCATTGGTACAGAAAGCAAGTGCAATATCAAGGTTATGTAATGTATTTACGTAACATTTCCTAGTACATGTGTGGGTGTTACAATTATGGATTGACTGATGCATTGGTACAGAAAGCAAGTGTAATATCAATGTTATGCAATGTATTTACGTAACATTTCCTAGTACATGTGTGGGGTGTTACAATAATGGATTGACCGATCCATTGGTACAGAAAGCAAGTGTAATATCAATGTTATGCAATGTTTTTACGTGACATTTCCTAGTACATGTGTGCGGTGTTACAATTATGGATTGACTGATGCATTGGTACAGAAAGCAAGTGTAGTATTAATGTTATGCAATGTATTTACGTAACATTTCCTAGTACATGTGTGGGGTGTTACAGTTATGGATTGTCTGATGCATTGGTACAGAAAGCAAGTGCAATATCAAGGTCATGCAATGTATTTACGTGACATTTCCTAGTACATGTGTGGGTGTTACAATTATGGATTGACTGATGCATTGGTACAGAAAGCAAGTGTAATATCAATGTTATGCAATGTATTTACGTAACATTTCCTAGTACATGTGTGGGGTGTTACAATAATGGATTGACCGATCCATTGGTACAGAAAGCAAGTGTAATATCAATGTTATGCAATGTATTTACGTAACATTTCCTAGTACATGTGTGGGGTGTTACAGTTATGGATTGTCTGATGCATTGGTACAGAAAGCAAGTGCAATATCAAGGTCATGCAATGTATTTACGTGACATTTCCTAGTACATGTGTGGGTGTTACAATTATGGATTGACTGATGCATTGGTACAGAAAGCAAGTGTATTATCAAGGTTATGCAATGTATTTACGTAACATTTCCAAGTACATGTGTAAGGTGTTACAATTATGGATTGGCTGATGCATTGGTACAGAAAGCATGTGTAATATTAATGTTATGAAATGTATTTACGTAACATTTGCTAGTACATGTGTGGGTGTTACAATTATGGATTGGCTGATGCATTGGTACTGAAAGCAAGTGTAATATTAATGTCATGCAATGTATTTACGTAACATTCCTAGTACATGTGTGGGGTGTTACAATTATGGATTGACTGATGCATTGGTACAGAAAGTAAGTGCAATATCAAGGTTATGCAATGTATTTACGTAACATTTCCTAGTACATGTGTGGGTGTTACAATTATGGATTGACTGATGCATTGGTACAGAAAGCAAGTGCAATATCACTGTCATGCAATGTATTTACGTAACATTTTCTAGTACATGTGTGCGGTGTTACAATTATGGATTTACTGATGCATTGGTACAGACAGCAAGTGCAATATTAATGTTATGCAATGTATTTACGTGACATTTCCTAGTACATGTGTGGGGTGTTACAATTATAGATTGACTGATGCATTGGTACAGACAGCAAGTGCAATATTAATGTTATGCAATGTATTTACGTATCATTTCCTAGTACATGGATGGGTGTTACAATTATAGATTGACTGATGCATTGGTACAGAAAGCAAGTGTAATATCAATGTTATGCAATGTATTTACGTAGCATTCCCTAGTACATGTGTGGGGTGTTACAATTATAGATTGGCTGATGCATTGGTACAGACAGCAAGTGCAATATTAATGTTATGCAATGTATTTACGTATCATTTCCTAGTACATGTATGGGTGTTAAAATTATGGATTGACTGATGCATTGGTACAGAAAGCAAATGTAATATCAGTGTTATGCAATGTATTTACGTATCATTTCCTAGTACATGTGTGGGGTGTTACAATTATGGATTGACTGATGCATTGGTACAGACAGCAAGTGCAATATTAATGTTATGCAATGTATTTACGTATCGTTTCCTAGTACATGTATGGGTGTTACAATTATGGATTGACTGATGCATTGGTACAGAAAGCAAGTGTAATATCAGTGTTATGCAATGTATTTACGTATCATTTCCTAGTACATGTATGGGTGTTACAATTATGGATTAACTGATGCATTGGTACAGACAGCAAGTGCAATATCACTGTTATGCAATGTATTCACGTGACATTTCCTAGTACATGTGTGGGTGTTAAAATTATGGATTGACTGATGCATTGGTACAGAAAGCAAATGTAATATCAATGTTATGCATTGTATTTACGTAACATCTCCTAGTACATGTGTGCGGTGTTACAATTATGGATTGGCTGATGCATTGGTACAGAAAGCAAGTGTAATATAAATGTTATGCAATGTATTTACGTAACATTTCCTAGTACATGTGTGGGGTGTTACAATTATGGATTGACTGATGCATTGGTACAGAAAACAAGTGCAATATCAATGTTATGCAATGTATTTACGTAACATTTCCTAGTACATGTGTGGGGTGTTACAATTATGGATTGACTGATGCATTGGTACAGAAAGCAAATGTAATATCAATGTTATGCAATGTATTTACGTAACATTTCCTAATACATGTGCGGTTTAAAATTATGGATTGACTGATGCATTGGTACAGAAAGCAAGTACAATATTAATGTTATGCAATGTATTTACGTAACATTTGCTAGTACATGTGTGGGTGTTACAATTATGGATTGGCTGATGCATTGGTACTGAAAGCAAGTGTAATATTAATGTTATGCAATGTATTTACGTAACATTTCCTAGTACATGTGTGGTGTGTTACAATTATGGATTGACTGATGCATTGGTACAGAAAGCAAGTGTAATATTAATGTTATGCAATGTATTTACGTAACATTTCCTAGTACATGTGTGGGGTGTTACAATTATGGATTGACCGATTCATTGGTACAGAAAGCAAGTGCAAGGTATCAAGGTTATGCAATGTATTGACGTAACATTTCCTAGTACATGTGTGGGTGTTACAATTATGGATTGACTGATGCACTGGTACAGAAAACAAGTGTAATATTAATGTTATGCAATGTATTTACGTAAAATTTGCTAGTACATGTGTGGGTGTTACAATTATGGATTGGCTGATGCATTGGTACTGAAAGCAAGTGTAATATTGATTTTATGCAATGCATTTACGTAACATGTCCTAGTACATGTGTGGGGTGTTACAATTATGGATTGACTGATGCATTGGTACAGAAAGCAAGTGCAATATCTAGGTTATGCAATGTATTTACGTAACATTTCCTAGTACATGTGTGGGGTGTTACAATTATGGATTGACTGATGCATTGTTACAGAAAGCAAATGTAATATCAATGTTATGCAATGTATTTACGTAACATTTCCTAATACATGTGCGGTTTAAAATTATGGATTGACTGATGCATTGGTACAGAAAGCAAGTGTAATATCATTGTTATGCAATGTATTTAAGTATCATGTCCTAGTACATATATGGGTGTTACAATTATGGATTGACTGATGCATTGGTACAGAAAGCAAGTACAATATTAATGTTATGCAATGTATTTACGTAACATTTGCTAGTACATGTGTGGGTGTTACAATTATGGATTGGCTGATGCATTGGTACTGAAAGCAAGTGTAATATTAATGTTATGCAATGTATTTACGTAACATTTCCTAGTACATGTGTGGGGTGTTACAATTATGGATTGACTGATGCATTGGTACAGAAAGCAAGTGTAATATTAATGTTATGCAATGTATTTACGTAACATTTCCTAGTACATGTGTGGGTGTTACAATTATGGATTGGCTGATGCATTGGTACTGAAAGCAAGTGTAATATTAATGTTATGCAATGTATTTACGTAACATTTCCTAGTACATGTGTAGGGTGTTACAATTATGGATTGACTGATGCATTGGTACAGAAAGCAAGTGTAATATTAATGTTATGCAATGTATTTACGTAACATTTCCTAGTACATGTGTGGGTGTTACAATTATGGATTGGCTGATGCATTGGTACTGAAAGCAAGTGTAATATTAATGTTATGCAATGTATTTACGTAACATTTCCTAGTACATGTGTGGCGTGTTACAATTATGGATTGACTGATGCATTGGTACAGAAAGCAAGTGTAATATCAAGGTTATGCAATGTATTTACGTAACATTTCCTAGTACATGTGTGGGTGTTACAATTATGGATTGACTGATGCATTGGTACAGAAAGCAAGTGCAATATCAAGGTTATGCAATGTATTTACGTAACATGTCCTAGTACATGTGTGGGTGTTACAATTATGGATTGACTGATGCATTGGTACAGACAGCAAGTGCAATATTAATGTTATGCAATGTATTTACGTAGCATTCCCTAGTACATGTGTGGGGTGTTACAATTATGGATTGACTGATGCATTGGTACAGACAGCAAGTGCAATATTAATGGTATGCAATGTATTTACGTAACATTTGCTAGTACATGTGTGGGGTGTTACAATTATGGATTGACTGATACATTGGTACAGAAAGCAAATGTAATATCAATGTTATGCAATGTATTTACGTAACATTTCCTAATACATGTGCGGTTTAAAATTATGGATTGACTGATGCATTGGTACAGAAAGCAAGTGTAATATCATTGTTATGCAATGTATTTAAGTATCATGTCCTAGTACATATATGGGTGTTACAATTATGGATTGACTGATGCATTGGTACAGAAAGCAAGTACAATATTAATGTTATGCAATGTATTTACGTAACATTTGCTAGTACATGTGTGGGTGTTACAATTATGGATTGGCTGATGCATTGGTACTGAAAGCAAGTGTAATATTAATGTTATGCAATGTATTTACGTAACATTTCCTAGTACATGTGTGGGGTGTTACAATTATGGATTGACTGATGCATTGGTACAGAAAGCAAGTGTAATATTAATGTTATGCAATGTATTTACGTAACATTTCCTAGTACATGTGTGGGTGTTACAATTATGGATTGGCTGATGCATTGGTACTGAAAGCAAGTGTAATATTAATGTTATGCAATGTATTTACGTAACATTTCCTAGTACATGTGTAGGGTGTTACAATTATGGATTGACTGATGCATTGGTACAGAAAGCAAGTGTAATATTAATGTTATGCAATGTATTTACGTAACATTTCCTAGTACATGTGTGGGTGTTACAATTATGGATTGGCTGATGCATTGGTACTGAAAGCAAGTGTAATATTAATGTTATGCAATGTATTTACGTAACATTTCCTAGTACATGTGTGGCGTGTTACAATTATGGATTGACTGATGCATTGGTACAGAAAGCAAGTGTAATATCAAGGTTATGCAATGTATTTACGTAACATTTCCTAGTACATGTGCGGTTTAAAATTATGGATTGACTGATGCATTGGTACAGAAAGCAAGTACAATATTAATGTTATGCAATGTATTTACGTAACATTTGCTAGTACATGTGTGGGTGTTACAATTATGGATTGGCTGATGCATTGGTACTGAAAGCAAGTGTAATATTAATGTTATGCAATGTATTTACGTAACATTTCCTAGTACATGTGTGGTGTGTTACAATTATGGATTGACTGATGCATTGGTATAGAAAGCAAGTGTAATATTAATGTTATGCAATGTATTTACGTAACATTTCCTAGTACATGTGTGGGGTGTTACAATTATGGATTGACCGATTCATTGGTACAGAAAGCAAGTGCAAGGTATCAAGGTCATGCAATGTATTTACGTGACATTTCCTAGTACATGTGTGGGTGTTACAACTATGGATTGACTGATGCATTGGTACAGAAAGCAAGTGCAATATTAATGTTATGCAATGTATTTACGTGACATTTCCTAGTACATGTGTGGGGTGTTACAATTATGGATTGACTGATGCATTCGTAGAGAAAGCAAGTGCAATATCACTGTTATGCAATGTATTCACGTAACATTTCCTCGTACATGTGTGGGGTGTTACAATTATGGATTGACTGATACATTGGTACAGAAAGCAATTGTAATATTAATGTTATGCAATGTATTTACGTAACATTTGCTAGTACATGTGTGGGGTGTTACAATTATGGATTGACTGATGCATTGGTACAGACAGCAAGTGCAATATTAATGTTATGCAATGTATTTACGTAACATTTCCTAGTACATGTGTGGGGTGTTACAATTATGGATTGACTGATGCATTGGTACAGAAAGCAAGTGCACTATCAAGGTTATGCAATGTATTTACGTAACATTTCCTAGTACATGTGTGGGTGTTACAATTATGGATTGACTGATGCATTGGTACAGAAAGCAAGTGCAATATCACTGTCATGCAATGTATTTACGTAACATTTCCTAGTACATGTGTGAGGTGTTACAATTATGGATTGGCTGATGCATTGGTACAGAAAGCAAGTGTAATATCAATGTTATGCAATGTTTTTACGTGACATTTCCTAGTACATGTGTGCGGTGTTACAATTATGGATTGACTGATGCATTGGTACAGAAAGCAAGTGTAATATCACTGTTATGCAATGTATTCACGTAACATTTCCTCGTTCATGTGTGGGGTGTTACAATTATGGATTGACTGATGCATTGGTACAGAAAGCAAGTGCAATATCAAGGTCATGCAATGTATTTACGTGACATTTCCTAGTACATGTGTGGGTGTTACAACTATGGATTGACTGATGCATTGGTACAGAAAGCAAGTGCAATATCAGTGCTATGCAATGTATTTACGTGACATTTCCTAGTACATGTGTGGGGTGTTACAATTATGGATTGACTGATGCATTCGTACAGAAAGCAAGTGTAATATCACTGTTATGCAATGTATTCACGTAACATTTCCTCGTTCATGTGTGGGGTGTTACAATTATGGATTGACTGATACATTGGTACAGAAAGCAATTGTAATATTAATGTTATGCAATGTATTTACGTAACATTTGCTAGTACATGTGTGGGGTGTTACAATTATGGATTGACTGATGCATTGGTACAGACAGCAAGTGCAATATTAATGTTATGCAATGTATTTACGTAACATTTCCTAGTACATGGGTGGGGTGTTACAATTATGGATTGACTGATGGATTGGTACAGAAAGCAAGTGTAATATCAGTGTTATGCAATGTATTTACGTAACATTTCCTAGTACATGTGTGAGGTGTTACAATTATGGATTACTGATGCATTGGTACAGAAAGCAAGTGTAATATCAATGTTATGCAATGTTTTTACGTGACATTTCCTAGTACATGTGTGCGGTGTTACAATTATGGATTGACTGATGCATTGGTACAGAAAGCAAGTGTAATATCAATGTTATGCAATGTATTTACGTAACATTTCCTAGTACATGTGTGGGGTGTTACAATTATGAATTGACTGATGCATTGGTACAGAAAGCAAGTGTAATATCACTGTTATGCAATATATTCACGTAACATTTCCTCGTACATGTGTGGGGTGTTACTATTATGGATTGACTGATGCATTGGTACAGAAAGCAAGTGCAATATTAATGTTATGCAATGTATTTACGTAACATTTCCTAGTACATGTGTGAGGTGTTACAATTACGGATTGGCTGATGCATTGATACAGAAAGCAAGTGTAATATCAAGGTTATGCAATGTATTTACGTAACATTTCCTAGTACATGTGTGAGGTGTTACAATTATGGATTGACTGATGCATTGGTACAGACAGCAAGTGTAATATCACTGTTATGCAATGTATTCACGTAACATTTCCTAGTACATGTGTGGGTGTTACAATTATGGATTGACTGATGCATTGGTACAGAAAGCAAGTGTAATATCACTGTTATGCAATGTATTCAAGTAACATTTCCTCGTACATGTGTGGGGTGTTACAATTATGGATTGACTGATGCATTGGTACAGAAAGCAAGTGCAATATTAATGTTATGCAATGTATTTACGTAACATTTCCTAGTACATGTGTGAGGTGTTACAATTATGGATTGACTGATGCATTGGTACAGAAAGCAAGTGCAATATCAGTGTTATTCAATGTAATTACGTGACATTTCCTAGTACATGTGTGGGGTGTTACAATTATGGATTGACTGATGCATTGGTACAGAAAGCAAGTGTAATATCAAGGTTATGCAATGTATTTACGTAACATTTCCTAGTACATGTGTGGGTGTTACAATTATGGATTGACTGATGCATTGGTACAGAAAGCAAGTGTAATATCAATGTTATGCAATGTATTTACGTAACATTTCCTAGTACATGTGTGGGGTGTTACAATTATGAATTGACTGATGCATTGGTACAGAAAGCAAGTGTAATATCACTGTTATGCAATATATTCACGTAACATTTCCTCGTACATGTGTGGGGTGTTACTATTATGGATTGACTGATGCATTGGTACAGAAAGCAAGTGCAATATTAATGTTATGCAATGTATTTACGTAACATTTCCTAGTACATGTGTGAGGTGTTACAATTATGGATTGGCTGATGCATTGATACAGAAAGCAAGTGTAATATCAAGGTTATGCAATGTATTTACGTAACATTTCCTAGTACATGTGTGGGGTGTTACAATTATGGATTGACTGATGCATTGGTACAGACAGCAAGTGTAATATCACTGTTATGCAATGTATTCACGTAACATTTCCTAGTACACGTGTGGGTGTTACAATTATGGATTGACTGATGCATTGGTACAGAAAGCAAGTGTAATATCACTGTTATGCAATGTATTCACGTAACAGTTCCTCGTACATGTGTGGGGTGTTACAATTATGGATTGACTGATGCATTGGTACAGAAAGCAAGTGCAATATTAATGTTATGCAATGTATTTACGTAACATTTCCTAGTACATGTGTGAGGTGTTACAATTATGGATTGACTGATGCATTGGTACAGAAAGCAAGTGAATATCAGTGTTATTCAATGTATTTACGTGACATTTCCTAGTACATGTGTGGGGTGTTACAATTATGGATTGACTGATGGATTGGTACAGAAAGCAAGTGTAATATCAGTGGTATGCAATGTATTTACGTAACATTTCCTAGTACATGTGTGGGGTGTTACTATTATGGATTGACTGATGCATTGGTACAGAAAGCAAGTGCAATATTAATGTTATGCAATGTATTTACGTAACATTTCCTAGTACATGTGTGAGGTGTTACAATTATGGATTGGCTGATGCATTGGTACAGAAAGCAAGTGTAATATCAAGGTTATGCAATGTATTTACGTAACATTTCCTAGTACATGTGTGGGGTGTTACAATTATGGATTGACTGATGGATTGGTACAGAAAGCAAGTGTAATATCAGTGGTATGCAATGTATTTACGTAACATTTCCTAGTACATGTGTGGGTGTTACAATTATGGATTGACGGATGCATTGGTACAGAAAGCAAGTGTAATATTAATGTTATGCAATGTATTTACGTAACATTTCCTAGTACATGTGTGGGGTGTTACATTTATGGATTGACTGATGCATTGGTACAGAAAGCAAGTGTAATATCAAGGTTATGCAATGTATTTACGTAACATTTCCTAGTACATGTGTGGGTGTTACAATTATGGATTGACTGATGCATTGGTACAGAAAGCAAGTGTAATATCAATGTTATGCAATGTATTTACGAAACATTCCCTAGTACATGTGTTAGGTGTTACAATTACGGATTGGCTGATGCATTGGTACAGAAAGCAAGTGTAATATTAATGTTATGCAATGTATTTACGTAACATTTCCTAGTACATGTGTGGGGTGTTACAATTATGGATTGACTGATGCATTGGTACAGAAAGCAAGTGCAATATCAAGGTTATGCAATGTATTTACGTAACATTTCCTAGTACATGTGTGGGTGTTACAATTATGGATTGACTGATGCATTGGTACAGAAAGCAAGTGCAATATCACTGTTATGCAATGTATTTACGTAACATTTTCTAGTACATGTGTGCGGTGTTACAATTATGGATTGACTGATGCATTGGTAAAGACAGCAAGTGCAATATTAATGTTATGCAATGTATTTACGTAACATTTCCTAGTACATGTGTGGGGTGTTACAATTATGGATTGACTGATGCAATGGTACGGACAGCAAGTGCAATATTAATGTTATGCAATGTATTTACGTATCATTTCCTAGTACATGGATGGGTGTTACAATTATGGATTGACTGATGGATTGGTACAGAAAGCAAGTGCAATATTAATGTTATGCAATGTATTTACGTATCATTTCCTAGTAAATGAATGGGTGTTAAAACTATGGATTGACTGATGCATTGGTACAGAAAGCAAGTGCAATATCAAGGTTATGCAATGTATTTACGTGACATTTCCTAGTACATGTGCGGTTTAAAATTATGGATTAACTGATGCATTGGTACAGAAAGCGAGTGTAATATCACTCTTATGCAATGTATTTACGTAACATTTGCTAGTACATGTGTGGGGTGTTACAATTATGGATTGACTGATGCATTGGTACAGAAAGCAAGTGTAGTATTAATGTTATGCAATGTATTTACGTAACATTTCCTAATACATGTGTGGGGTGTTACAGTTATGGATTGTCTGATGCATTGGTACATAAAGCAAGTGCAATATCAAGGTCATGCAATGTATTTACGTGACATTTCCTAGTACATGTGTGGGTGTTACAATTATGGATTGACTTATGCATTGGTACAGAAAGCAAGTGTAATATTAATGTTATGCAATGTATTTACGTAACATTTGCTAGAACATGTGTGGGGTGTTACAATTATGGATTGACTGATGCATTGGTACAGAAAGCAAGTGTAGTATTAATGTTATGCAATGTATTTACGTAACATTTCCTAATACATGTGTGGGGTGTTACAGTTATGGATTGTCTGATGCATTGGTACATAAAGCAAGTGCAATATCAAGGTCATGCAATGTATTTACGTGACATTTCCTAGTACATGTGTGGGTGTTACAATTATGGATTGACTGATGCATTGGTACAGAAAGCAAGTGTAATATCAATGTTATGCAATGTATTCACGTAACATTTCCTAGTACATGTGTGGGTGTTACAATTATGGATTGACTGATGCACTGGTACAGAAAGCAAGTGTAATATCAATGTTATGCAATGTATTTACGTAACATTTCCTAGTACATGTGTGGGGTGTTACAATTATGGATTGACTGATGCATTGGTACAGAAAGCAAGCGTAATATTAATGTTATGCAATGTATTTACGTAACATTTCCTAGTACATGTGTGAGGTGTTACAATTATGGATTGGCTGATGCATTGGTACAGAAAGCAAGTGTAATATCAAGGTTATGCAATGTATTTACGTAACATTTCCTAGTACATGTGTGGGGTGTTACAATTATGGATTGACTGATGCATTGGTACAGAAAAGCAAGTGTAATATTAATGTTATGCAATGTATTTACGTAACATTTCCTAGTACATGTGTGGGTGTTACAATTATGGATTGGCTGATGCATTGGTACAGAAAGCTATTGCAATATTAATGTTATGCAATGTATTTACGTAACATTTCCTAGTACATGTGTGGGTGTTACAATTATGGATTGACTGATGCATTGGTACAGAAAGCAAGCGTAATATTAATGTTATGTAATGTATTTACGTAACATTTCCTAGTACATGTGTGGGTGTTACAATTATGGATTGACTGATGCATTGGTACAGAAAGCAAGTGTATTATCAAGGTTATGCAATGTATTTACGTAACATTTCCTAGTACATGTGTGGGTGTTACAATTATGGATTGACTGATGCATTGGTACAGGAAGCAAGTGTAATATCAATGTTATACAATGTATTTACGTAACATTTCCAAGTACATGTGTTAGGTGTTACAATTTTTGGATTGGCTGATGCATTGGTACAGAAAGCAAGTGTAATATTAATGTTATGCAATGTATTTACGTAACATTTGCTAGTACATGTGTGGGTGTTACAATTATGGATTGGCTGATGCATTGGTACTGAAAGCAAGTGTAATATTAATGTTATGCAATGTATTTACGTAACATTTCCTAGTACATGTGTGTGGTGTTACAATTATGGATTGACTGATGCAATGGTACAGAAAGCCAGTGCAATATAAAGGTTATGCAATGTATTTACGTAACATTTCCTAGTACATGTGTGGGTGTTACAATTATGGATTGACTGATGCATTGGTACAGAAAGCAAGTGCAATATCACTGTTATGCAATGTATTTACGTAACATTTTCTAGTACATGTGTGCGGTGTTACAATTATGGATTTACTGATGCATTGGTACAGAAAGCAAGTACAATATTAATGTTATGCAATGTATTTACGTAACATTTGCTAGTACATGTGTGGGTGTTACAATTATGGATTGGCTGATGCATTGGTACTGAAAGCAAGTGTAATATTAATGTTATGCAATGTATTTACGTAACATTTCCTAGTACATGTGTGGGGTGTTACAATTATGGATTGACTGATGCATTGGTACAGAAAGCAAGTGTAATATTAATGATATGCAATGTATTTACGTAACATTTCCTAGTACATGTATGGGTGTTACAATTATCGATTGGCTGATGCATTGGTACTGAAAGCAAGTGTAATATTAATGTTATGCAATGTATTTACGTAACAATTCCTAATACATGTGTGGGGTGTTACAGTTATGGACTGTCTGATACATTGGTACAGAAAGCAAGCGTAATATTAATGTTATGCAATGTATTTACGTAACATTTCCTAGTACATGTGTGGGTGTTACAATTATGGATTGACTGATGCATTGGTACAGAAAGCAAGTGTAATATTAATGTTATGCAATGTATTTACGTAACATTTCCTAGTACATGTGTGGGTGTTACAATTATGGATTGGCTGATGCATTGGTACAGAAAGCAATTGCAATATTAATGTTATGCAATGTATTTACGTAACATTTCCTAGTACATGTGTGGGTGTTACAATTATGGATTGACTGATGCATTGGTACAGAAAGCAAGCGTAATATTAATGTTATGTAATGTATTTACGTAACATTTCCTAGTACATGTGTGGGTGTTACAATTATGGATTGACTGATGCATTGGTACAGAAAGCAAGTGTATTATCAAGGTTATGCAATGTATTTACGTAACATTTCCTAGTACATGTGTGGGTGTTACAATTATGGATTGGCTGATGCATTGGTACTGAAAGCAAGTGTAATATTAATGTTATGCAATGTATTTACGTAACATTTCCTAGTACATGTGTGGGTGTTACAATTATGGATTGACTGATGCATTGGTACAGAAAGCAAGTGCAATATCACTGTTATGCAATGTATTTACGTAACATTTTCTAGTACATGTGTGCGGTGTTACAATTATGGATTTACTGATGCATTGGTACAGACAGCAAGTGCAATATTAATGTTATGCAATGTATTTACGTAGCATTCCCTAGTACATGTGTGGGGTGTTACAATTATGGATTGACTGATGCATTGGTACAGACAGCAAGTGCAATATTAATGTTATGCAATGTATTTACGTATCATTTCCTAGTACATGTTTGGGGTGTTACAATAATGGATTGACCGATCCATTGGTACAGAAAGCAAGTGCAATATCAAGGTTATGCAATGTATTTACGTAACATTTGCTAGAACATGTGTGGGGTGTTACAATTATGGATTGACTGATACATTGGTACAGAAAGCAAGTGTAATATCAATGTTATGCAATGTTTTTACGTGACATTTCCTAGTACATGTGTGCGGTGTTACAATTATGGATTGACTGATGCATTGGTACAGAAAGCAAGTGTAGTATTAATGTAATGCAATGTATTTACGTAAAATTTCCTAGTACATATGTGGGGTGTTACAGTTATGGATTGTCTGATGCATTGGTACAGAAAGCAAGTGCAATATCAAGGTCATGCAATGTATTTACGTGACATTTCCTAGTACATGTGTGGGTGTTACAATTATGGATTGACTGATGCATTGGTACAGAAAGCAAGTGTAATATCAATGTTATGCAATGTATTTACGTAACATTTCCTAGTACATGTGTGGGGTGTTACAATTATGGATTGACTGATGCATTGGTACAGAAAGCAAGTGTAATATCAATGTTATACAATGTATTTACGTAACATTTCCAAGTACATGTGTTAGGTGTTACAATTATGGATTGGCTGATGCATTGGTACAGAAAGCAAGTGTAATATTAATGTTATGCAATGTATTTACGTAACATTTGCTAGTACATGGATGGGTGTTACAATTATGGATTGACTGATGCATTGGTACAGAAAGCAAGTGTATATCAATGTTATGCAATGTATTTACGTAACATTTCCTAGTACATGTGTGGGGTGTTACAATAATGGATTGACCGATCCATTGGTACAGAAAGCAAGTGCAATATCAAGGTTATGCAATGTATTTACGTAACATTTGCTAGAACATGTGTGGGGTGTTACAATTATGGATTGACTGATACATTGGTACAGAAAGCAAGTGTAATATCAATGTTATGCAATGTTTTTATGTGACATTTCCTAGTACATGTGTGCGGTGTTACAATTATGGATTGAGTGATGCATTGGTACAGAAAGCAAGTGTAGTATTAATGTTATGCAATGTATTTACGTAACATTTCCTAATACATGTGTGGGGTGTTACAGTTATGGATTGTCTGATGCATTGGTACATAAAGCAAGTGCAATATCAAGGTCATGCAATGTATTTACGTGACATTTCCTAGTACATGTGTGGGTGTTACATTTATGGATTGACTGATGCATTGGTACAGAAAGCAAGTGTAATATCAATGTTATGCAATGTATTCACGTAACATTTCTTAGTACATGTGTGGGGTGTTACAATTATGGATTGACTGATGCATTGGTACAGAAAGCAAGTGTAATATCAATGTTATACAATGTATTTACGTAACATTTCCAAGTACATGTGTTAGGTGTTACAATTATGGATTGGCTGATGCATTGGTACAGAAAGCAAGTGTAATATTAATGTTATGCAATGTATTTACGTAACATTTGCTAGTACATGTGTTGGGTGTTACAATTATGGATTGACAAATGCATTGGTACAGAAAGCAAGTGTAATATCAATGTTATGCAATGTTTTTACGTGACATTTCCTAGTACATGTGTGCGGTGTTACAATTATGGATTGACTGATGCATTGGTACAGAAAGCAAGTGTAGTATTAATGTTATGCAATGTATTTACGTAACATTTCCTAGTACATGTGTGGGGTGTTACAGTTATGGATTGTCTGATGCATTGGTACAGAAAGCAAGTGCAATATCAAGGTCATGCAATGTATTTACGTGACATTTCCTAGTACATGTGTGGGTGTTACAATTATGGATTGACTGATGCATTGGTACAGAAAGCAAGTGTATTATCAAGGTTATGCAATGTATTTACGTAACATTTCCTAGTACATGTGTGGGTGTTACAATTATGGATTGACTGATGCATTGGTACAGAAAGCAAGTGTAATATCAATGTTATACAATGTATTTACGTAACATTTCCAAGTACATGTGTAAGGTGTTACAATTATGGATTGGCTGATGCATTGGTATAGAAAGCATGTGTAATATTAATGTTATGAAATGTATTTACGTAACATTTGCTAGTACATGTGTGGGTGTTACAATTATGGATTGGCTGATGCATTGGTACTGAAAGCAAGTGTAATATTAATGTCATGCAATGTATTTACGTAACATTTCCTAGTACATGTGTGGGGTGTTACAATTATGGATTGACTGATGCATTGGTACAGAAAGTAAGTGCAATATCAAGGTTATGCAATGTATTTACGTAACATTTCCTAGTACATGTGTGGGTGTTACAATTATGGATTGACTGATGCATTGGTACAGAAAGCAAGTGCAATATCACTGTCATGCAATGTATTTACGTAACATTTTCTAGTACATGTGTGCGGTGTTGCAATTATGGATCTACTGATGCATTGGTACAGACAGCAAGTGCAATATTAATGTTATGCAATGTATTTTCGTGACATTTCCTAGTACATGTGTGGGGTGTTACAATTATAGATTGACTGATGCATTGGTACAGACAGCAAGTGCAATATTAATGTTATGCAATGTATTTACGTATCATTTCCTAGTACATGGATGGGTGTTACAATTATAGATTGACTGATGCATTGGTACAGAAAGCAAGTGTAATATCAATGTTATGCAATGTATTTACGTAGCATTCCCTAGTACATGTGTGGGGTGTTACAATTATAGATTGGCTGATGCATTGGTACAGACAGCAAGTGCAATATTAATGTTATGCAATGTATTTACGTATCATTTCCTAGTACATGTATGGGTGTTAAAATTATGGATTGACTGATGCATTGGTAGAGAAAGCAAATGTAATTATCAGTGTTATGCAATGTATTTACGTATCATTTCCTAGTACATGTGTGGGGTGTTACAATTATGGATTGACTGATGCATAGGTACAGACAGCAAGTGCAATATTAATGTTATGCAATGTATTTACGTATCGTTTCCTAGTACATGTATGGGTGTTACAATTATGGATTGACTGATGCATTGGTACAGAAAGCAAGTGTAATATCAGTGTTATGCAATGTATTTACGTATCATTTCCTAGTACATGTATGGGTGTTACAATTATGGATTAACTGATGCATTGGTACAGACAGCAAGTGCAATATCACTGTTATGCAATGTATTCACGTGACATTTCCTAGTACATGTGTGGGTGTTAAAATTATGGATTGACTGATGCATTGGTACAGAAAGCAAATGTAATATCAATGTTATGCATTGTATTTACGTAACATCTCCTAGTACATGTGTGCGGTGTTACAATTATGGATTGGCTGATGCATTGGTACAGAAAGCAAGTGTAATATAAATGTTATGCAATGTATTTACGTAACATTTCCTAGTACATGTGTGGGGTGTTACAATTATGGATTGACTGATGCATTGGTACAGAAAACAAGTGCAATATCAATGTTATGCAATGTATTTACGTAACATTTGCTAGTACATGTGTGGGGTGTTACAATTATGGATTGACTGATGCATTGGTACAGAAAGCAAATGTAATATCAATGTTATGCAATGTATTTACGTAACATTTCCTAATACATGTGCGGTTTAAAATTATGGATTGACTGATGCATTGGTACAGAAAGCAAGTACAATATTAATGTTATGCAATGTATTTACGTAACATTTGCTAGTACATGTGTGGGTGTTACAATTATGGATTGGCTGATGCATTGGTACTGAAAGCAAGTGTAATATTAATGTTATGCAATGTATTTACGTAACATTTCCTAGTACATGTGTGGTGTGTTACAATTATGGATTGACTGATGCATTGGTACAGAAAGCAAGTGTAATATTAATGTTATGCAATGTATTTACGTAACATTTCCTAGTACATGTGTGGGGTGTTACAATTATGGATTGACCGATTCATTGGTACAGAAAGCAAGTGCAAGGTATTAATGTTATGCAATGTATTGACGTAACATTTCCTAGTACATGTGTGAGGTGTTACAAGTATGGATTGGCTGATGCATTGGTACAGAAAGCAAGTGTAATATCAAGGTTATGCAATGTATTTACGTAACATTTCCTAGTATATGTGTGGGGTGTTACAATTATGGATTGACTGATGGATTGGTACAGAAAGCAAGTGTAATATCAGTGTTATGCAATGTATTTACGTAACATTTCCTAGTACATGTGTGGGGTGTTACAATTATGGATTGACTGATGCATTGGTACAGACAGCAAGTGTAATATCACTGTTATGCAATGTATTCACGTAACATTTCCTAGTACATGTGTGGTTGTTACAATTATGGATTGACTGATGCATTGGTACAGAAAGCAAGTGTAATATCACTGTTATGCAATGTATTCACGTAACATTTCCTCGTACATGTGTGGGGTGTTACAATTATGGATTGACTGATGCATTGGTACAGAAAGCAAGTGCAATATTAATGTTATGCAATGTATTTA
Organism: Saccoglossus kowalevskii; assembly: GCF_000003605.2. Classification (NCBI taxonomy): domain Eukaryota; kingdom Metazoa; phylum Hemichordata; class Enteropneusta; family Harrimaniidae; genus Saccoglossus; species Saccoglossus kowalevskii. The sequence goes on from NW_003117265.1 coordinate 26,469, forward strand.
CGTAACATTTCCTAGTACATGTGTGGGGTGTTACAATTATGGATTGACTGATGCATTCGTAGAGAAAGCAAGTGTAATATCACTGTTATGCAATGTATTCACGTAACATTTCCTCGTACATGTGTGGGGTGTTACAATTATGGATTGACTGATACATTGGTACAGAAAGCAAGTGCAATATCAGTGTTATTCAATGTAATTACGTGACATTTCCTAGTACATGTGTGGGGTGTTACAATTATGGATTGACTGATGCATTGGTACAGAAAGCAAGTGTAATATCAAGGTTATGCAATGTATTTACGTAACATTTCCTAGTACATGTGTGGGTGTTACAATTATGGATTGACTGATGCATTGGTACAGAAAGCAAGTGTAATATCAATGTTATGCAATGTATTTACGTAACATTTCCTAGTACATGTGTGGGGTGTTACAATTATGAATTGACTGATGCATTGGTACAGAAAGCAAGTGTAATATCACTGTTATGCAATATATTCACGTAACATTTCCTCGTACATGTGTGGGGTGTTACTATTATGGATTGACTGATGCATTGGTACAGAAAGCAAGTGCAATATTAATGTTATGCAATGTATTTACGTAACATTTCCTAGTACATGTGTGAGGTGTTACAATTATGGATTGGCTGATGCATTGATACAGAAAGCAAGTGTAATATCAAGGTTATGCAATGTATTTACGTAACATTTCCTAGTACATGTGTGGGGTGTTACAATTATGGATTGACTGATGCATTGGTACAGACAGCAAGTGTAATATCACTGTTATGCAATGTATTCACGTAACATTTCCTAGTACACGTGTGGGTGTTACAATTATGGATTGACTGATGCATTGGTACAGAAAGCAAGTGTAATATCACTGTTATGCAATGTATTCACGTAACAGTTCCTCGTACATGTGTGGGGTGTTACAATTATGGATTGACTGATGCATTGGTACAGAAAGCAAGTGCAATATTAATGTTATGCAATGTATTTACGTAACATTTCCTAGTACATGTGTGAGGTGTTACAATTATGGATTGACTGATGCATTGGTACAGAAAGCAAGTGAATATCAGTGTTATTCAATGTATTTACGTGACATTTCCTAGTACATGTGTGGGGTGTTACAATTATGGATTGACTGATGCATTCGTACAGAAAGCAAGTGTAATATCACTGTTATGCAATGTATTCACGTAACATTTCCTCGTACATGTGTGGGGTGTTACAATTATGGATTGACTGATGCATTGGTACAGAAAGCAAGTGTAATATCAAGGTTATGCAATGTATTTACGTAACATTTCCTAGTACATGTGTGGGTGTTACAATTATGGATTGACTGATGCATTGGTACAGAAAGCAAGTGTAATATCAATGTTATGCAATGTATTTACGTAACATTTCCTAGTACATGTGTGGGGTGTTACAATTATGAATTGACTGATGCATTGGTACAGAAAGCAAGTGTAATATCACTGTTATGCAATATATTCACGTAACATTTCCTCGTACATGTGTGGGGTGTTACAATTATGGATTGACTGATGCATTGGTACAGAAAGCAAGTGCAATATTAATGTTATGCAATGTATTTACGTAACATTTCCTAGTACATGTGTGAGGTGTTACAATTATGGATTGGCTGATGCATTGATACAGAAAGCAAGTGTAATATCAAGGTTATGCAATGTATTTACGTAACATTTCCTAGTACATGTGTGGGGTGTTACAATTATGGATTGACTGATGCATTGGTACAGACAGCAAGTGTAATATCACTGTTATGCAATGTATTCACGTAACATTTCCTAGTACATGTGTGGGTGTTACAATTATGGATTGACTGATGCATTGGTACAGAAAGCAAGTGTAATATCACTGTTATGCAATGTATTCACGTAACATTTCCTCGTACATGTGTGGGGTGTTACAATTATGGATTGACTGATGCATTGGTACAGAAAGCAAGTGCAATATTAATGTTATGCAATGTATTTACGTAACATTTCCTAGTACATGTGTGAGGTGTTACAATTATGGATTGACTGATGCATTGGTACAGAAAGCAAGTGCAATATCAGTGTTATTCAATGTATTTACGTGACATTTCCTAGTACATGTGTGGGGTGTTACAATTATGGATTGACTGATGCATTCGTACAGAAAGCAAGTGTAATATCACTGTTATGCAATGTATTCACGTAACATTTCCTCGTACATGTGTGGGGTGTTACAATTATGGATTGACTGATGCATTGGTACAGAAAGCAAGTGTAATATCAAGGTTATGCAATGTATTTACGTAACATTTCCTAGTACATGTGTGGGTGTTACAATTATGGATTGACTGATGCATTGGTACTGAAAGCAAGTGTAATATTAATGTTATGCAATGTATTTACGTAACATTTCCTAGTACATGTGTGGCGTGTTACAATTATGGATTGACTGATGCATTGGTACAGAAAGCAAGTGTAATATCAAGGTTATGCAATGTATTTACGTAACATTTCCTAGTACATGTGCGGTTTAAAATTATGGATTGACTGATGCATTGGTACAGAAAGCAAGTACAATATTAATGTTATGCAATGTATTTACGTAACATTTGCTAGTACATGTGTGGGTGTTACAATTATGGATTGGCTGATGCATTGGTACTGAAAGCAAGTGTAATATTAATGTTATGCAATGTATTTACGTAACATTTCCTAGTACATGTGTGGTGTGTTACAATTATGGATTGACTGATGCATTGGTATAGAAAGCAAGTGTAATATTAATGTTATGCAATGTATTTACGTAACATTTCCTAGTACATGTGTGGGGTGTTACAATTATGGATTGACCGATTCATTGGTACAGAAAGCAAGTGCAAGGTATCAAGGTTATGCAATGTATTGACGTAACATTTCCTAGTACATGTGTGGGTGTTACAATTATGGATTGACTGATGCACTGGTACAGAAAACAAGTGTAATATTAATGTTATGCAATGTATTTACGTAAAATTTGCTAGTACATGTGTGGGTGTTACAATTATGGATTGGCTGATGCATTGGTACTGAAAGCAAGTGTAATATTAATTTTATGCAATGCATTTACGTAACATGTCCTAGTACATGTGTGGGGTGTTACAATTATGGATTGACTGATGCATTGGTACAGAAAGCAAGTGCAATATCTAGGTTATGCAATGTATTTACGTAACATTTCCTAGTACATGTGTGGGGTGTTACAATTATGGATTGACTGATGCATTGTTACAGAAAGCAAATGTAATATCAATGTTATGCAATGTATTTACGTAACATTTCCTAATACATGTGCGGTTTAAAATTATGGATTGACTGATGCATTGGTACAGAAAGCAAGTGTAATATCATTGTTATGCAATGTATTTAAGTATCATGTCCTAGTACATATATGGGTGTTACAATTATGGATTGACTGATGCATTGGTACAGAAAGCAAGTACAATATTAATGTTATGCAATGTATTTACGTAACATTTGCTAGTACATGTGTGGGTGTTACAATTATGGATTGGCTGATGCATTGGTACTGAAAGCAAGTGTAATATTAATGTTATGCAATGTATTTACGTAACATTTCCTAGTACATGTGTGGCGTGTTACAATTATGGATTGACTGATGCATTGGTACAGAAAGCAAGTGTAATATCAAGGTTATGCAATGTATTTACGTAACATTTCCTAGTACATGTGCGGTTTAAAATTATGGATTGACTGATGCATTGGTACAGAAAGCAAGTACAATATTAATGTTATGCAATGTATTTACGTAACATTTGCTAGTACATGTGTGGGTGTTACAATTATGGATTGGCTGATGCATTGGTACTGAAAGCAAGTGTAATATTAATGTTATGCAATGTATTTACGTAACATTTCCTAGTACATGTGTGGTGTGTTACAATTATGGATTGACTGATGCATTGGTATAGAAAGCAAGTGTAATATTAATGTTATGCAATGTATTTACGTAACATTTCCTAGTACATGTGTGGGGTGTTACAATTATGGATTGACCGATTCATTGGTACAGAAAGCAAGTGCAAGGTATCAAGGTTATGCAATGTATTGACGTAACATTTCCTAGTACATGTGTGGGTGTTACAATTATGGATTGACTGATGCACTGGTACAGAAAACAAGTGTAATATTAATGTTATGCAATGTATTTACGTAAAATTTGCTAGTACATGTGTGGGTGTTACAATTATGGATTGGCTGATGCATTGGTACTGAAAGCAAGTGTAATATTAATTTTATGCAATGCATTTACGTAACATGTCCTAGTACATGTGTGGGGTGTTACAATTATGGATTGACTGATGCATTGGTACAGAAAGCAAGTGCAATATCTAGGTTATGCAATGTATTTACGTAACATTTCCTAGTACATGTGTGGGGTGTTACAATTATGGATTGACTGATGCATTGGTACAGAAAGCAAATGTAATATCAAGGTTATGCAATGTATTTACGTAACATTTCCTAGTACATGTGCGGTTTAAAATTATGGATTGACTGATGCATTGGTACAGAAAGCAAGTACAATATTAATGTTATGCAATGTATTTACGTAACATTTGCTAGTACATGTGTGGGTGTTACAATTATGGATTGGCTGATGCATTGGTACTGAAAGCAAGTGTAATATTAATGTTATGCAATGTATTTACGTAACATTTCCTAGTACATGTGTGGTGTGTTACAATTATGGATTGACTGATGCATTGGTACAGAAAGCAAGTGTAATATTAATGTTATGCAATGTATTTACGTAACATTTCCTAGTACATGTGTGGGGTGTTACAATTATGGATTGACCGATCCATTGGTACAGAAAGCAAGTGCAAGGTATCAAGGTTATGCAATGTATTGACGTAACATTTCCTAGTACATGTGTGGGTGTTACAATTATGGATTGACTGATGCACTGGTACAGAAAACAAGTGTAATATTAATGTTATGCAATGTATTTACGTAAAATTTGCTAGTACATGTGTGGGGTGTTACAATTATGGATTGACTGATGCAATGGTACAGAAAGCCAGTGCAATATAAAGGTTATGCAATGTATTTACGTAACATTTCCTAGTACATGTGTGGGTGTTACAATTATGGATTGACTGATGCATTGGTACAGAAAGCAAGTGCAATATCACTGTTATGCAATGTATTTACGTAACATTTTCTAGTACATGTGTGCGGTGTTACAATTATGGATTTACTGATGCATTTGTACAGACAGCAAGTGCAATATTAATGTTATGCAATGTATTTACGTAGCATTCCCTAGTACATGTGTGGGGTGTTACAATTATGGATTGACTGATGCATTGGTACAGACAGCAAGTGCAATATTAATGTTATGCAATGTATTTACGTAACGTTTGCTAGTACATGTGTGGGTGTTACAATTATGGATTGACTGATGCATTGGTACAGAAAGCAAGTATATTATCAAGGTTATGCAATGTATTTACGTAACATTTCCTAGTACATGTGTGGGTGTTACAATTATGGATTGACTGATGCATTGGTACAGAAAGCAAGTGTAATATCAATGTTATGCAATGTATTTACGTAACATTTCCTAATACATGTGTGGGGTGTTACAATAATGGATTGACTGATGCATTGGTACAGAAAGCAAGTGCACTATCAAGGTTATGCAATGTATTTACGTAACATTTCCTAGTACATGTGTGGGTGTTACAATTATGGATTGACTGATGCATTGGTACAGAAAGCAAGTGCAATATCACTGTCATGCAATGTATTTACGTAACATTTTCTAGTACATGTGTGCGGTGTTACAATTATGGATTTACTGATGCATTGGTACAGACAGCAAGTGCAATATTAATGTTATGCAATGTATTTACGTGACATTTCCTAGTACATGTGTGGGGTGTTACAATTATAGATTGACTGATGCATTGGTACAGACAGCAAGTGCAATATTAATGTTATGCAATGTATTTACGTATCATTTCCTAGTACATGGATGGGTGTTACAATTATAGATTGACTGATGCATTGGTACAGAAAGCAAGTGTAATATCAATGTTATGCAATGTATTTACGTAGCATTCCCTAGTACATGTGTGGGGTGTTACAATTATAGATTGGCTGATGCATTGGTACAGACAGCAAGTGCAATATTAATGTTATGCAATGTATTTACGTATCATTTCCTAGTACATGTATGGGTGTTAAAATTATGGATTGACTGATGCATTGGTACAGACAGCAAGTGCAATATTAATGTTATGCAATGTATTTACGTATCGTTTCCTAGTACATGTATGGGTGTTAAAATTATGGATTGACTGATGCATTGGTACAGAAAGCAAGTGTAATATCAGTGTTATGCAATGTATTTACGTATCATTTCCTAGTACATGTATGGGTGTTACAATTATGGATTAACTGATGCATTGGTACAGACAGCAAGTGCAATATCACTGTTATGCAATGTATTCACGTGACATTTCCTAGTACATGTGTGGGTGTTAAAATTATGGATTGACTGATGCATTGGTACAGAAAGCAAGTGTAATATCAGTGTTATGCATGATGAACT